>JALIZH010022962.1:0-39572 GCA_030522465.1 Rhipicephalus appendiculatus
TCTCCCATATCTCATATGTGAGTCATTTCTGAAGGGAATGTGGCGTCAGAATTCAAGGAACATATTCATACCGATCTCCTCGATGACTGAAGTGTGGAGACGCCGATAGTTTTTCTTCCACGATTGTTTCATTTGAGCACATTGCGACTGCATCAGACTCTTTGACAGCGAAGTATCCTTGGTGGAAGGACAAGTTGAATTTCCTGTTTCTGGACTTTATGCCTTGATCTTCTAGCCTTGATTTAGTCTCGTGTTTTTGCACACTCTTGTGTTTCTTTGACGCATTTCTTGGACATTGAAATCTTGTTGGTTTTTTTTGTTAGACCTTTTTTTGAAGCAGTTTCTTTTTTTTCTTGTTGATGCGTTTTACAAATTTCTTTCTCGCCATCTCAAATGTTGCTCCACTTCCATTACAAGTTTTCTGGTTTGCGTTAAACTATTACCCTTGTCATTGTCTTATGGTTCGCTAAGCTCTTTTTTGTTGCCTAGCCTTTGTTCGGGTTTCTAGTACGGTGCTATTTTGCTGTGACTACATCTCTTCGTTTGGGTTGCAATGTTATCCACAAGCACGCGACTGTAAACTGTGTCAGGTGTTTGTAATATGGCCATTTCAAGGGATGATATCTTGCTTACCATATGTTTTCAGTCCAGTTTTTGTGCTGTGTATATATTTCCGTGTGTTCCTTCAACAAATAACGCTTGGAAGTTAGCCCTAGTTCCATGTACCTGTCCGTCCATGTGTCGTTTCGCACAACGTTTTTTCTTTAGAAGTCGTGAACCAACTAGCCCAAAAAACGTTTTGCTCTGCCATAATTGATTAAACGGCTTTAGTTGGGCCTCCGGAGCTCTTCAGTGACCCCGGCCAAATCCTCCTGGAGAGGCCCGTAGGCGTTCCTTCTAGGTCTGCGCACCTCTCCAGTCCAGCCATGCCCGGAGGGGCTGCCCAGGCTGTCAATAAACAGTTTCTCTTAAGCGCCCACAGCAGCTCTAATAACGAATAATTGGTCAGGGTTAACGTCCCAAAAGCACGATATGGTTATGAGAGACGCCTTAGTGCAGGGTTAAGGAAATTTCGACCACCTGGGGTTCTTTAACGTGAACCTAAAACTTAGTACACGGTCCTCAAGCATTTCTACGCCTCCATCGAAAATGCGGCCAGGATTTGATCCCTCGAGCTGCGGGTCAGCACTCGAGCACCATAACCAATAGACCACAGCAGCTCTGCAGACACGCGTGGCCAACGATTTCTAATGATAGGTTGCGTTTGAAAACCTGCAGTAGACGCCCATCTGAAACAGTTTTGTTTTAGTAGTGATTGTAACAAAAATGGCGCTTATTTCTGCCACACACGGCGCAGCTTGTGAAGGGAAGAGAGAAAGGCAGTTAATGAAAGAAGAAAAGGAAAAGAAGGAGGAGAGTAGCCCATTTTGAGGGGGGCAGCCAATGGTTGAAGCTAGAGTCGGCGGTAGGCCGCTGCTAAAGAGTGCCTGGTGATGCCAGCTATTTCTATACGCTAAAGCAGGCTAAGAAACGCTGCGAGATGCTGGCGCGCCGGAATATCAAGGTCCGCGAGGCCTACAGCAGGGCTTCAATGAAGTAATAGTAAGGCGGTCCTGTTGTCTGTAGGCAGTAATGACCTTAAATGAAGCAAGTCAAGGACGCTCCCCTGTCAAAAACATTTCACTCGCTTCGTTGAGGGCTTTCCGTTGCGTCTTGCTGTCACGGTGCAACAGTAACCTCCAAACCAGGTTCAGCACAGTGCCTTTTGAAAAGCGGTATCTGCAGGTGAGTTGAATCTCGTTGCTGCAATATATATTGTGTTCTACCGAACTCTGAGTAGTGCTCGCGATACCTCCAAATATGCGTACGAAGAGCCTTGAGCTATCTCTTCTATGCGAGTAAAGGAATCTACTAAACTTCGAGACTGCAGTCGTAATAGCCGGCCATTGTACTCACAATAAGTCCGGTTTCAAGTGGCCTCGATGCTACATTTACGGTCACTTATATACTGGGACTTGAGTGGCAAGAAAAGCTACATTTAAGCAAAAAAGTTGCTGCTTGAAAGGCATCTGCCACAGGGGTCCAGTGGTTACGGTGTTTGACTACTCAAACCCGGCTGCGGCGACAGCATTTCCATGGAGGCGAAATGCTAGAAGCCCGTGTACTTAGATTTAGGTGCGCATTAATGAACACACCATGCTCCAGTTTTATGGAGCCCTCCACAACGGCGTCCCTCGTAATTATGTCGAGGTCTTGGATAATAATAATAATAATAATAATAATAATAATAATAATAATAATAATAATAATAATAATAATAATAATAATAATTATTATTATTATTATTATTATTATTATTATTATTATTATTATTATTATTATTATTCATGAAAGGCGTTAGGGGCTGGCGAGTCACTTAACACAAAAGGTAAGTATTAAGTATAAGGTTAGTTCTCGGATATGGCGGTTGATACCCAGTGGCACAAAGGCGGCGATGGCAAAACGGAGTCCCAGCTCGACAGGCGAGAGGCTGGCGCCGAATACGGGCAACCGCCTACTGGCACTTACATTGTCTTTCCGAAGTTCTTCGTGAACAACATATTGACGGATATCCGCTATGGGCTTTCACCTGAGCACTAGACACCAAACAGATCAGTGCACGCAGAGTCCGGCAGACGCCGTCTCATCGCTCTTTACAGGCACACTAGTAAATTTCTCGTGGGAGACGCGCCTCACCGAACTGGATTTGGGAAGCTACTGCGCGACCCCTGACCAGACCATGTGAGTCACAACATCAGGTAAGGCCCTAGAAGAGAAGCTTCACCTACAGTAACCAACCCTCAAGCAGCCTAATTAAATATATTTGTTTCGCTCAGTAGTCAACGTTCATTAATACTACATAAAGGCTGTCTTGTTTGAGTGCATTAACATCTTGATTAAGGCACGCGTCGTGAAAAACAGAACATCAAAACTTTGGAACCCATTGGACTCGACCGAGAAACGAGCACGGCTGTTTCTCCGTACACGCAGATCACGTGTAACATCTACATAACTATTCGCGACGAAGCCTATTTACCTTTTTGATATCCATTTTCTTGCATATCCCTTTTACACACGGAAACAAACCATTCAGTGGTGGCACTGAAGCTAACAGAAGAAGTGCCGTTGAAACATACTTGAAAACCATCGTTTAGCGGATGACTTGGTCGCGGCATTCAGGAGATGTGCTTCCGCAGAAAGCATAGGTAAGTTACCAATGTGCTACGCCTTACGGGCACCATTGTTGCGAAAGGTTCCCAGGTGTCCAGCAAAAATGTTTTTGACGATTGGAAGAAGTCTAAGCCTAGGTTGCGATTCTCTTTGGCGGCGGTTTTGCGCAGCTCCACCATTCTTAAAAACAAATCTATTATTTCTGTTCGGCTATTGTTTTTCGAGCACCTGTATACAGACATGACCGAGTACTGAGGAGGCTATACAGGGATATGCAGAATAGCGAAATAGTTCTGTAGTTGAATCACAACGAAAAGAAGCTTTCTGGAACTATTTCATATTTTATGGTCATAAAAAAATAGAATGGAAAAGAGATCTCCTCTCGCTGTGTCGGAGAACAGCACGCATTGCGCTGCTGTTCTTCGCCTCTCTTGTCTACGGCTATGCGAGAATCTCGACGAGTCAGCGCTGTTGCCTCAAGCCTGCAAGAAAATATGCGTGACTATATTCATACTCTCTTAAAATGTTAGGTATATCGAGAAATGCAAATACTTCTCGGTTACTGGTTTAAAAAAACACTAGCTGCTGCAGCTAGTCAGCCACACCTAAGAAAAAGCACTCTCTTTGGAATAAATAAACGTTGTTATAAGTCTTAACTATATGCAAGCATTTGTCCCGATGTACACTATCTTGGTGGTATGGTTTCTGACGCTAACTACAATTTATCTATAGCCATTTTTTTGCAGCTAATTTCTAAACTAACGACCCCCCATTTGACACATCTGCGCGCAAGAATTCCCGTCAATGAGGTTGGTTGTGCTTCCTGTTGTAATAAAACTTACCAGCAATCTTTATTACCTCGTCCTTCTAATAAATGCTGAAGCATTGCCGCATAAACCGGCCTCTCTTTAGCACCATGCTAGTAAGAAAATTGCACTGTAAGGAATTCTGCCGCATCACGTTATTTCTAGACATGCTGCAGCTATAATTTTGTTATAGCGTTCTTATCTTTTTCATCATCATGTTTTTTTTTTACTTACACGTAAATCTTACTCCTCTTTGTATTCAAATGTATAGCGCTCCCCTCTTCACCGCCTTCGGGCGTTTAGGGTACTAATAAATACATAAATAAATAAGTAAATAAATCAGAAAACAAAAAAATATTACGTAGGTGCCTGCATAACTTATGTGTACCGCTTGGATGACACAAATATTTTGGTTAACCTGAAGTGCTCTAACTGCAATGACCCGCATGAGTCAAGGTCGAAGCAATGTCCTAAAATAAAGACTGAAATGACCGTGCTTAGGAAGATGGTACGAGATCACTCTACGCACAGAGAAGCGATACTACTAAGGTGCACCGTCGCCAGAGGCGCTCTCGTAATTGCAGGAGGTGATCGGCATCGGCAAGTGTACGACAGCCTGTGCAGCCTTCGAGAGTCAACGCGAAATCCTGTTATAAGTGAATCGGTATCTCCACCTCCAGCCACATCTTGTATGCAGAACGCGAAGGACAATACCACATGGCATTCCCTGCCATCTCGGAGTGGTGAAGTGCCAGCGCCAGAAAGCTAACATGAACGTGAGACATCGTCATTGGATGAGCAAATAATGGCAATGCTTACGCATTTGATCCGTGCCTTGCGAATGCCGATTGTTGGTGTACAGACGCCTGTTTCCAAGGCTGCAGTACAAATTCTAGACCGATTAGAACCGGTGCTTGGTGCTATCTGAAAACCAGCAAAAATCACGGCGTCTGCTGCCCCATCGTTATCACTGACTCAAAGAATTCACCGTTCTGTTATATTTCAATAGAACGCTCGAGGGCTACGAGGCTACTACGCAGATTTAAAACAGAGAATGTTCAAATATCGATTTGCTGTCCTGAGGACAACGTACAGCAGCTATCTCGACTTAGATATCGCTTCTCGGTGTCTTTCATCATCTGCCGCCTGGTGCGCATACACTGGATTATATGGCAGTGATAACCTACCTACTTACGCACAACTGCGATGGTATATCGGCGTTGAAAGCATTCAAAGACGATGCACAGATTTTGAGGCTTTTCAAGATGAGCTAGAAAAGTCGTGTAGCTGCATAGTTTCTCCGATAGAGATTGAAGAACGAATTTTCACAGCAATGAAGACCACAACACCTGTCGTCACAACATCTAATTCCAGGAAGCCGGTTGATGCCGTATACGAAGAGCTGCGGGCAGGTCGTTGTTGAGCTGAACGCAAACACAGACGAAGAAAATCGGTTTCAGACCTTAGGACCTCTTGCAGTGTGCAAAAGAACATTCAGAGGTACTTACAAAATACACCATCTCCCGGTAAAGGGAACCATGTGTAGATGTGAAGCAGCGGGCGCTAACGCTTACATTGGCGGTGGCGTTGACGCTGGTGCTCATCGCAACGTTGCGCAGCACAGAAAACTGGGGAGGCGCAAAGCACGCAGTGATGGAGCGGTGTTTCCTACTGGAACATGCCAATCGCTGCTAATGGGCAATGAGAGACAGAAGACTCCGACTGGACACAGAGACCCGCAGTCCGCTTTTAGTTAACGCGCACGCTGCGAATTTTTATTGTTCAACAACGCACAGGAGAAATCTCCCACCGGCACCACCTTGGAGGTCAAGATCCATTGCCATATATACGGGATGGCCAGTGAACGGTTGTGCAGCGCGAGCAGTCGGTTTTTTCAACCAAGAAACTCGCTAGCAGACGCTGCCTGCGTCGGCGTCGCGAGGCGAGAGAGGGGGGGGTAACGTAGGAGAGGAGAGAGGGGGGGGGGGACGCGCATGCGCAGTGGGAGTATGGACACCGCGGGCAGGGATGCCTAGAGGAGAGAGGGGGGGAACCTGGGAGGGGGAGAGAGGAGGGGAGGCGCATGCGCAGTGAGGGTGTGGTTGCCGCGGGGAGGGATGCCTAGAGGAGAGAGAGGGGAGAGGAGGTTTTTTTTAAGGTTTGCGCATGCGCAGTAAGGGTGGTCACGCCGGCACACCACCACCACCACCACCGGATTAAGCTTCGCCATAAGATGCTTCACATCTAAAAATTACACCATCTCCCGCTAAAGGGAACCCTGTGTAGATGTGAAGCAGCGGGCTCTAACGCTTACACTAGCGGCGGCGTTGACGCTGGCGCTCATCGCAGCGTTGCGCAGGAGAGAAAACTGGGGAGGCGCAAAGCACGGAGTGATGGAGAGGTGTTTCCTACTGGAACATATCAATCGCTGCTAATGGGCAATGAGAGACACAAGGCTCCGACTGGACACAGAGACCCGCAGTCCGCTTTTAGTTAACGCGCACGCTGCGAATTTTTATTGTTCAACAACGCACAGTAGAAATCTCCCACCGGCACCACCTTGGAGGTCAAGATGCATTGCCATATATACGGGATGGCCAGTGAACGGTTGTGCAGCGCGAGCAGTCGGTTTTTTCAACCGAGAAACTCGCTAGCAGACGCTGCCTGCGTCGGCGTCGCGAGGCGAGAGAGGGGGGAGCGCAGGAGAGGAGGGTACGCGCATGCGCAGTGGGAGTGTGGACGCCGCGGGCAGGGATGCCTAGAGGAGAGAGGGGGGGGGAGCGTAGGAGGGGAGAGAGGAGGGAAGGCGCATGCGCGGTGAGGGTGTGGTTGCCGCGGGGAGAGATGCCTAGAGGAGAGAGAGGGGGAAAGGAGGTTTTTAGATGCGAAGCGTCTTATTCTCGGGGCTATGTCCGTCTCTTCCGTGTCCCGCGTCCCCCGTCCCGCGTCCGGCCACTGTCATGAAGTAGGGAAGCACCCATTATGCCAACCAGAACCCTGTAGTAATATGAAGGCCGTCAACCCTAACACAGTCATCAGAGTCATGGCCGAGAGCGCAGAGAGGCTGCTTAGCAATGGCTAGGCAGGTGGTGTCTGTCGCCCAGGTTGACCCCATTCCTTGAGTAATGGCTGACAGCACAGAGATGCAGCTTAGCAACGGCTAGGCAGGTGGTGTCTGTCGCCCAGGTTGACCCCATTCCTTAATCTTGCATGTATTTGGAGGGGGGCTTAGTCCTTCCCGCGTCCCACACCACCACAGCGCATGCGCGTCCCCTCCCCCCTCTCTCTCTCCTAATCTCACCCCCTTTCTCTCCTCTAGGAATCGTCTACACTACGGAGCGGCCCCCCGCGTACCACACCCCCACAGCGCATGCGCGTCCCGTCCCCTGTGCTCTCCTACGCTCACCCCCTTCCTTTATTCTAGGAATCATCTACTCTACGGAGCGGCTCACGCGTCCCACAGCGCATGCACGTCCCCTCTCTCTCCTTTCCTACGGTCCCCCCCCCCCCCCCATCCTTTCCTCTAGGAATCCTCTACAGAGCGGCGCGAACGACAGGTGGTGTGACAGCTGCTTACTCCGCTGGGGGGCGCCACGGTTGTTCCGCGGTATGAAAATGACGGAGCGCGCGCCTCATTCTCTCTCCTGCGCAGCGCCGCGATGAGCGCCCGGACCACTGCCGCGAAACGAGAGCGGCGACGTTCCTCCCGCTCAAGCTAATTATCTCCCCGCTGCTTCGCATCCACACATGGTTCCCTTTAGCGGGAAGATGGGGAATTTTTTTTATTTATTTTTTTTTGAAAGGTTTTGCGCATGCGCAGTAAGGGATGTCACGCCGCACACCGGATTAAGCTCGGCCATAAGGTGCTTCACATCTAAAAGTTGGCCGACAAAACTGGAAGTCATTTTGCACCGCAATAATATCTGGGGTTTTACGTCCCAAAACCACGATATGATTATGAGAGACGCCGTAGTGGAGGGCTCCGGAAATTTGGACCATCTGGTGTTCTTTAACGTGAACTGACATCGCACAGTACACGGGCCTCTACCATTTCGCCTATTTTGAACCGCACGCAACCCACGAAAACCGTTGTCAAAGATATGACATGCTGTACGAGCTCTACCATCTTTTCCTCAGCAATTATGTCCCTTCCGCGCATTGGCTATCATCAGGACATGCAGCGAGAAGCAGATTGCGGAAGAATTCTGCATGTACCTATCTGGCTCAGCAACAACGGTTGTTTCACTGCTTCGATGCACACCCCCTACAGAAGACGCTATTACATGAAGCAAGGAACCGCCTACAGTTCTCTGGTGTACGATATAATGAATATGTTAACCGAGGCGTCTCGATCCGGACGTACCATTGCATTGCAATGGATTCCCAGTCACTCTGGGTATAGCTGGTAACGAACAAGCTGCCGCAGAAGAAAAAAATGGAGCACACTAGCGGCGAAGTCATATCAATTCACTTTTCCCGATATGACATCAACGCTTTGCTGTTTAAGACTATGAAAACATCCATGACCCGGCCAGATTATGGAATGACCCTGATTATCGCCAAGAGCGCCTTTACGGACTCGACTCTGGTGATGCTTTTTGTTTCCGTGCCGGCTAAGGAGACACCAGGTGTTTCATATACAAGGCGATATTTTTGCAAGATTGGACAGGAGCAAAACTCGAACTGCAGCGTGTGTCACGTGCCAGAGACTATTCACATGTTGTGCGTGTGCCCTCATACGGGACTGAAAGACGGACAGTTCAATGCGTCATAGATCGTCTGGACAGCCGACCAATTTCGGAGTAGAAGCTTTTGGGTGCTTGAGAACGTGTAGATCATGCCCAACGCAGCTTGAAGTACTTGTTAAGATTTCTCCGCGAGACAGGTTTAGATGCTCGTCTTTAGGGCATGTGCTAATGGAGCTAATATATAGAGACTTTCGTGCGTGTCCTGCCCCGCGCAGGAGAGTGTGCGGTGACTCATTGCGCCATACCAAAGTCACCTCTGATCATGGATCCCTGTTTCTTTCCCTTTTCTCCTTACCCCTGTGAGGAGTAGCAGGCTAGAAACCCGCTTTCCAGGCCGACCTCCCCCCTTTCTTCCCATTAAACCTGTTCTTCTTCTAATAAAGAAGTACTCAAAACTTACACAATTACAATTAAGAAGTCAGGTGCCCTTGCCAATCGGCCTAATGGAGGCAAGATTGGCGTGTGCGTGCCTGACACTTCACTTTTCTTTCTTTCTCTCCTTATTTCTTTCTTCCTATCCCATTGCGCATTGCTCCGTCCGAACCGTTTCCTTCCTCAATGCTGCGAATTTGACCATCTTCCACGTGCTTAGCAGCGAAGCTCTTCATTTGCTACAGGCAACCACGGTTATGCAATCAATCTAGGCGACAATGAACTGTGGCAATGTGAAATGACAATTCACATCTGTAAAGTATTATATTACCATATAAGAAACGGCCATATCATTGCAAAGTCCTTAATTTGACACTATGACATCTCCCAGTATTGCAATCGACGTAAAGGCATGAACGAACGATAAGCCACAATACATGTACAAAAAAAAAATAAATAAATGAGAAGTTAGGAGGGGGTCAGGGTTCATCTACTCCACGAGGAACATGAAGAGTAGTCATGACCGTACTTTAGGAGCAGCGCATAGTTTACCCGTGAGTACTTATTTAATGTAGTCGAAGTTTGCGACACATATTCTTGTACCTTGCTAGTTTTGAATATCCGTGTTATATCGCGGGGAACAAAGAACTGACAAACCAGTATGCTAGAGCAAATTACATTGATATCACTATTGCACAAGACTGTGAGTGTCGGCGTAGAAATGGTCACAGCCAGTAAATGCAGTAGCTTAACTGGCTTTGAACATTGCTTAAAGCAAATTCAAGCGTCAAAGCTTTTAGGAGGGCCGTGCGTATAAAATGGAAAAAAAAAATACTTTTTTTTTCGCTGTTTTCGCTGTTGCTGTTATCTAATTACCTGAACTTAGTTGGCAGCCGAATTGAATGGTGATTATGGTACTTATTCCTATCTTCATATTCATTAGCGTTACTATTTATTTGCTCAAATATTATCGCTTCATATCGAAATAATACAGGCAAAATATTTGACTCTCTCATGTGGCATAGGGCCCTACCGAGACGTCGCGCCACTCAGACCCTTGTACTTTGCGTAATTCAGAATTCTTTCGCGTCCAAGCCGCACTTAGGTGTGTCTTCATCTAGCGATAGGCTTTATCGCTCATTCTTTACCATCGTACAACTCTGCGTTGGAACGAAGGTAGCTCACAGCATCCAAGATGATAGGTCACCCATGTGTACTGCTTGGGTATTCACGGTGTTGTACTAAGAGTGAGCCGGAGCGTAGCCATGCTACGTGGTGCTATAGACGTCATACTCTGGAGTTTTGCAGACACGTAGCGCCACATGTCGGAACAGTTTGGGTAGTGCAAGGTCTGACTCCCCTGCACAGTTTGCTGTGCAACCATGTGCAACTAGCGAGTGCGAAACTACGATTGAGCTAAATATTAGGTCTGTTGGTGTATTGGACACTCAGAAAAAGAGCTACGAATTTCTCTCCGTCAGTCGGGCGCGCAACCGAATCGCCATGAAGTGCTAGCCAGAACGACGGCGAAAACAAGAGCAGACGCAACAGCTCCGCGCGCTAAGAATAAATGCCTCAGTCGACGCTACTGTTGCGTTGTGAATTGCCACGGACGTAAAGGACTTCAGTTTTACCGATTTCCGTAGCTGTTGCACGAAAAAGAACGGCGAGAGCGCTGCATACGGGCCGTTGCGAACTTATTGGGTAAGCGAATTACTCGCGTTCTCCAGAGCCGGTCGCATAAGAAAGCGTGATAATGTGGGTCTCCTGTTATTGTTTTCATTAGCCTTGACGTAGAACAGTGGTAACCTTGACTACGAAGCGCAGCAGAGCCTCAGACCGCGGTGCGCGCCGTGCAGCAGTTACATGCAGACTGGTGAAGCGCGCGATAAACATCGCGCACTCCGCGACCACCCATAATCTGAGCTGGTCGTCACAATACAGCATCGCGCACGTACACGCATTGAAGGCTCAAAGTTCCGGCTTTAACTAGCAAATGCTAACACGTGCATCACACAAGTAAATCGCGAAATGTTGGTCGTAACCATCTTGAGGTTTTTCTTGCCCGTGGCCTCCGCGATTGCAGAGAAAGTGGACACGCAAGTATCCCATTTGTAGTATATACAAAAGGAAGACAACCGTCAAAGGAACGTTCGAGGATGCGTAATAAAACAGTTCAAAGCGCAAGAAGCGAGAGATGGATGGAGAATTCAAGTGCTGTGGCGAAAATCGCCGGGGCCATTCGTGCCTGATAAAGCGAGCTTCGTACCACACATCGTAAGATACATTGCTCGTGTATGTTCTTCGTCACTTTGTATATGCCCAAATCTAACGCATTGAGGCGTTACAGACAACACACCTCGGAGTGACTCGAACTCGATGTCATGCGATGCTCGCGTGTACTTGCGAGTTGCAGTACGCCGAAATAACTGAAACATCTTTTGCATTCTACCCGCTGTTCACTTTTATGAGCTTCTTACTCTTCTGAAGCGAGGGGCGATTGACGGAAGAAGCTTTCCAGGTCCTTGATTTTCAGAAAACCGCGCCTCAACACCAAAGAAAGAGAGGGGTTCTATAGTGGCCTATGCATATCCGCTCGCGGACGGCTCTCTTTGCACTACCCAGTTATGGCCAGGGTGGCGATGAGAGCGTTGGTGGCGGCGTTTTTCGCAGCGCCGCCTGGGCAGAGTCTGACGTCTATCATGACATTTCTCACTTGATGGCAGGGGACTTACCTTTGCTCCCTTCAATGAGCTGTATCAGAATGAATAGTGATCTCAGATGTTTTTAAAATTTTATCTGCATGCATTCTGAAGCACAGGTTAACGCGCAGTTCTGTTAAAGCGAGGGGTAATATTAATATTTATAATTAATGGGGTTTAACGTCCCCAAACGACAACATGATTATGACAGACGCCGTAGTGGAGGGCTCCGGAAATTTCGACCACCTGGGGTTCTTCGTACATATCGTACAAACCGTCGTACATATCAATTTGTAGAACGTGTGGTCCCAGAATTACGAGAAGTAGCAGCTGCAATACCGATTGAAAGAAGCCCGAAAAAAACATGATTGGTCCCACCGTCATAGGAATCGGTATAACACGAAAGTGAAGCGTGTCCTTACAGAAGTAGCTGAATGTTTACTGCACATTGATATAAGAGAGCTTGCACAATCTCTATTGGTGTTTGCCAGCTATAGCACCGTTTAACGTGGATAGCGTGCCCGGCATCTCTTGTCGCGGACCAGGAGGTCGTAGGTTCGACTCCCGTTGACGGAACTCTTTTCTTTGCATTTTGACCATGTGTATTTGACGTTACTTCCGTGATGAAAACACGTCACTGATGTCTTGGTGGGCCCCTCTATAAAACACTTTCGTGTTAAAACAAATCGTGGTATTACCTCCTAAAGTGGGATTGCCAAGGAACTGCGATGACACGCGCAGCCCGTCTCACGTCTCAGCTTCGATCGTGTTACCAATCCTTGTCGCGTCTGTAAAGCTTCTATCGTATTTCATTTCACTGCATTGGCAATGTCGTTGTACTATTTCCTTATTGCTTCTTTTTTTTCGGTTACTGCCCTGCTTTCAGACGGATGTTAGACCACGTTTCCTAGCAACCAACACTGGGAATTTTGTCACGAATGTTTCGTAGTAACTTATATGTGTTATTTAGATGAGCTTGAAATTTATTCTTCGGACGTAGCAAGAACAAGTGATAAAAGTGACATCAGTGCTAAATATTTTTTGCGAACCATCTTTCTAACTTACCTTTCGGATGCCACCTATGCAGAACTGTCTGTAAGGGCGTCAGATTGCTTCATAATTTCAAGCCACGTAATATTCTATTGCAAGCAATATAATGTCATAATACGGTAATAAATATGTGTTCTAGTAATTATTCCTAAATAAATTGTAATTAAATATCTATTTATTATGACTATATTCATGCCTTGTTTTTGCATAAATTTGATCATATCTCCGGTTAGAAATATAGTGCGTATTTGTTTTCAGTTAGGTTCATTTTGAGCAAAGAAAAGTTCCATTTCTGACGCGGTTCCCAGGAAGCGGCATGTCAAATCACTCATCGAACGTGGTAGTGCGTTCACCAGAGTGATTTTATGCAATAGTACCCTGAAAATTGATGTAAAATGAAGTCAAATGTATTATGTAGGAGGCTCAATTCATGCAAAGCTTAATGTATCTTGCTCTTTTGTTTTGCGAATAGTCAATTCAACAAACAATAACCAGTAGTGTGCACAAGTGTGTACATAGGGTCTCAAAAGGCAAATCAATGTAGGGATCAATATAGGATAGACTGAGACGCTTCATAAACGCCAAACAGTACCACGCTGTATATCATTGATACCGAGCAAATTACGCTTCGTTGTGCCACCTGTGGTAGTAAGACAAAACACGAGGACGAGCAATAGTTATTCCTTCAGAAAACTTTGCATGTGACATTAACTATCAATTTACTTTAGTCAAACGTCACCACTTCATTTTGAAGTGTAATTTTTTCCCTCTTCGTCTTCTTCAACCACGTATCTAGCGCTGTTTGATCCACTTTTAATATGGCCAACCAACTAGGCGACGCTGTGACCTTGTTGAATCATAATATTTACACCACGTAGAAAATGTGCCAAAAAAGTTAAGTCAGTCCTTGACCGAGTTGGCATTAGTTCATACTTACGAAATCTGAGTCGCCATCTTGAAACAGTTTTAGTACTAGACAATTATGGGAGCCCATAAGTGAATTACCCGCTGCTAATATGGCTACTTCCTTATCATGCCGCAGAACGATGACCAACCTTGGTAGCTTTTTGACCACTGCCATGGAATGACTTTTTACAGGGCTACAAACTGCTAGATGGCATTGCGCTACTTGAGAACAAGGGCGTTCTGCAGTAAAAAGTCGTCTTCATTTTGTGAATTTTATTAAGTAAATGGTTCTCTACAAAATGTCTAAAATTCTGATTACGTCATCATAGCTAGCCTACGTCGTAGTCAATGCTGCACGACTGTCTCTCCCAAAGTGCGCATAGTGGCAGCGCGAACAAGTCATGGAATCATGCGCATAGTAAACCACTTTTTGCTATGCGAAGCAGTCGCACCAACAGTACTCAAAGAACTTACGACAGGCTGCTGTGAGGCCACTGCTTCAGCTTACGATATATATGCTCCGTATCTTCCGTGCGGAGCTCGATATTGGCACGCGTACTTTCTTATTTCTTTAGGAACATCTTTCCCTGACTGAAACTGAATGGTGTTATCACTAGGCGCGGACCACGCCATTGACTGCTGTTGTGAGGCCATAAAAACAGCAAATCTTGGTGGCGCAGTTGTCGGCCGGAGCCTTCGCCGGTGTCAGCAACCACCACCTCCCACAATGAGAAAAAAATCCAAGAGAGAGAGGGATTTGAACGCAGACCCTCTGAGTGGTAGTCGAGTGTACTGCCGCAGAGCCACGCCAGTGCTTGAAACTACTTTGCAAACAGACCCTATACGGGAGTAATGTCGGGTAAAAAATCGAGCTAACAGATGTTAAAATTCGGCAGATCCCACGTACTGTGGGAATCAATTATATGCGAAACGTGCAACAAGTTCGCTAAGGCACACTTTTAAAGTGAGCATAACGTTACGAGGCGAATGGATGTAGTACTCAGTAAACATATTTACAAATTTTATGCCCATTCACCTATCTGGAAAACATGCAAATGTGAGAACTTGTTGTTCATAGTTGCGTAACGACGCCACCAATAACGCGCACACTAGAAGCACCAGCAGTAGTAAGCTGAAATCTTTTCCTTGTGTTAGTCCGTGGTGTTGGTTACTCAATGCGTAATGCTGAAGCCTATGCTGAATTGGTTTTAAATGCGAAGCATTTCTTAGCGAACTACGGCGACTTTGAGCGTATCTATCTATCTATCTATCTATCTATCTATCTATCTATCTATCTATCTATCTATCTATCTATCTATCTATCTATCTATCTATCTATCTATCTATCTATCTATCTATCTATCTATCTATCTATCTATCTATCTATCTATCTATCTATCTAGCCGCCTACGACTTTGTGCTCTCCTGGCCGTATCGTTAATGGGATTTATACCTAATTTCGTATGGCATAACATGACTGTATGATGAACATAAATGGCTGGTCATATTGCCACGCGCGTTTCTTATTTTCACTTTTGCTGTATTCGGTTTTCGCCCACAAAGACTGTCAGCAATGCTCAGCGCAAACCACGCCTCATTTTAGGGGCGAAGCTCCTAAGGGTCTGGATCTGTCCCTCCTCTGTAGTTGTCGTAGTTGTAGTTGTAGTAGGTAGGTAGATAGCCACGTATAGTGGAATGTACCTACTCCACATGATAAAGATGACGATGACGCAGTATAGTGGAATGTACCCACTACACGTGATAACGATAAAGTATAAGCGCGTTCCACTGTAGTGGAATGTACCCACTACACGTGATAACGATGAAGTATAAGCGCGTTCCAGTGTAGTGGAATGTACCCACTACACGTGATAACGATGACGACGACGCTGATGACCATGAATTATAAGCGCGTTCCAGACCACACATTCTCTTTCTGCCATGGATGAAAACGATCGAGCTTCGCCCACTCATCATCAATTCACTTCGTGGATATGGCGTGATTTTTCTAGAAGCTTCGGGATTATTGTAGATCGTTTTGATTAAGATATTGTTAAGATATTGTAGATCGTTTTATTAAGATTGCTCGCAAGACGCGAACACTCGAGTTTATTCAAGGGCTTGCGCGACAACCAGTGATAAGGCTGGAATATTCGATGACACACCTATAAATGCCGACGCGTTTAACCGCTTGTCAGTTGATCGACGGCCGACGCTCTGTTCGCCGCTATCAGTGCCAGTGTGTATTGCTGTAATCTCATTTTCCGTTTACCAGGCCACAAGTTCGGCCAAATAAACAGTTTCAATTTGGACCTACCGACTGCTGCCTTCGTCGACGTCACGACCACGTGACAATATCATGAAAAGCATGACTAACTTGTCATGAAAAGTATGATTTACATGCCACGCTCATGGCGCGCTCGCGGCCGTTTCGTTAGGTTGATATAGACCAAATTTGAGATTGAGAGACGTGACTGTATGACAAATCTAAATGACAAGCGATAATATAGAAATCATGACTTGTCATGTGCGACATGACTCGCATGCCAGGCTCACGGCGCGCTCGCGGCCGGTTCGTTTGCTTGATATACACAAAACTTGATATTGAGTGACGCGACTGTATGACGAACATAAATGACAGGTGGTAATAGGGAAATCATGACTTGTCATGTGCGACAGGACTTGCATGCCACGCTCATGCGTGCTCGCGGCCGTTTCGTTAGCTTGATATACACCAAATTTGGTATTGAGTGACGGGACTTTATGACGAACATAAATTACAAGTGGTAATATGGAAATAATGACATGTCATGAGAGATATGACTTGCATTCCACGCTCATGGCGCGCTCGCGGCCGTTTCGTTAGCTTGATATGCACCAAATTTGGTATTGAGTGACATAACTGTATAACGAACATAAGTGGCAGGTGGTCACATGAAATCTTGGCATGCATGTCATCTACAACGCCATTTACATGCCACGCTGATGGGGCACTTGCGTCCAGTTCGCTAGCTTGATACACACCAAAATTGGTATTGCGCGATGTGACTGTATGACGAACATAAATGACATGTCCTAACAAGTCAAACATGACAGGCAAATTATGCTCCTTCCTGGCAGCTTTGCATTACATCGATTCCCACAGTGCGTGGGATCTGCGGCTTGTTTTTTTTTGTTGGCTTTGAGGGAAATGTGGAGAAGTTGTGTGCACATCGTGGGCTTAGCAGGAACGTCCACTACCCTGGCGTTTAGTGGTAACTGCACTGGGAAACTTATGGTCTGGCATAAACGTCAGCATTCACGTTAGAGCACAGACGTAAGCATTATTGAAACGAAATTTGCTGTACGGTGTGACGATGTGAATATCACACGTAACTTTTGTTAGCGTATTCCAGCGGGGTCGAGGAACGCTTGACTGTAGCTTTATGAATCATGGGAATAGAAATGTAATGTTTATTACACTGCTATAAGAGTGGAGTCAACATGGGCACCATAATTGTTAACCCGGCATTACGTCTGTGTGATATGTTTACATGTATCCTTTTTATTGATTTGTTAAAAAATTAGATAGCCAGCAGTGGAACCACAATTGAAGTTGCATCACCCTTACGCCTACATAGTGTCTTATTTCAGAGCAGTTTCAAGGCCTGGTATGGCTCTGTAGTAGAATACTTGATTGCCACGCAGAACGCTTGGGTTCTATTCCTGCTGAGGTCGTGATTTTTTATCTTGGCATTCGTCGGGTCTACGCTACCGATGCCAGTTTCTCTTAACGCTCTCACATTTGAGTTACTAATGTGTCTTCGCCGTTACGGGGTAGATATAAAGTGTCATTCACCCGCGGCGCATAGCCACATCCCGCGGCTCGTGGTTATGCGTATGTGCCACACGTGTACGGAGGAAAGCGTTTGACGACATACGCGACTGGATTTTCACGTTAGTCATGTCACGATCAGACAGTCATATTCATCAAACTTTCTTACCCTCCCATACTAATTTCGGTCTGCAGCAAGTTAAAGAGGTGAGCAGGAGAGCGCCCATACGTAGGTGACCAGATAGATAAATAGATGGATACATGCATACGAAGATAGGAACGCTCAAAGTGGCTGCAGTTCGCTAAAAAATGCTTCGCATTTAGTATAGCGTGGTACAAGTGATAAAAATAGCGCCAGGCGCCACACAATGTGAAATGCTTCACAAGTGAGTGACTTAAAGCTTGCTACCCATTTGAAAGGCTCTGCCATGATTGTTTTTCGTCAAAGGTACAACATCAACAAAGTTCGCATAATACAACAGAGATGTATAGCGGGTACCTCGCTTCTCCGCAGAATGATGAACAATGGTACAGTGGGTACTATCGGACTTCGCATAACCATCATGATTTATCGCGCAGTGTGGAGCTGCAGCTGTTCGTGTAGTAGTCGCCTGAAGATAGCTGACAACGGTCTCCAGAAAGGCCGCGCCTCCAGCTCTCGCTGTGACTGTGCTCTGTGTTCCGCGCAGGCCTGGCGTTTCCTTTTTTTTTCTTTTGTGCAGCAATGTGACTACGTGCTAAACTGTTTTCTAACTTTGCAGTTTCACGCGTGGATGTTACGTGGTTACCCACAGCTTCCGGCCCGGAGGAATAGTTTTCTTTTATTCGTTTTTAGTGGACCAGTGGTGAGTAGCGAATTTTACCCAATTTCTGGGGCAAACACTCGTAAAATGAACCACGTGATCAGCGTTGCGTCAACATCGGACACGAAAGACTCGACAAAGAACCGCTTCGCTGTTAAAAAAACAACGTATATATGATCAAGGAGCCATTTTAAGTACTGTAAGAAAGAAATATCCCTGCTAGTTTACTGTAATTACCTAGCGTGCATTGCTAGATATGTGAACGCCGATAAGAATTTTTGCTATGTTAAACTTTATTTTCACCATTGCTCCTTACTCTTTTAACCACTTAACGACACGTATATTGCATATCACTTAATGTGAAGTATATTCTTACACAGAGGTCCATAAATAACCTTTCCTCTAGGTGTATGCTTCGCAAACTGCTGCACGCATTTAGCGTGAGGTCCTAGCTGTACCCACGCATCCCAAAGCCGCAAGTCATAGTAGGTTTCCCAACCTGCAAAGACACAGCAAATTGTTTGTATTGTGACGCAACAGGTGACGCGACTTTTAAGAGGTCCTCACTGTGCCGCCGAGTTCCAACAGCCTTTGATGTAAAATATCACACATGAATATGAACACGTGGCTTATGAACGCCAGCAATATATATATATATATATATATATATATATATATATATATATATATATATATATATATATATATATATATATATACATTGCTGGCGAAGATAGGAACGCTCAAAGTGGCTGCAGTTCGCTAAAAAATGCTTCGCATTTAGTATAGCGTGGTACAAGTGATAAAAATAGCGCCAGGCGCTATTTATATATATATATATATATATATATATATATATATATATATATATATATATATATATATATATATATATATATATATATATATATATATATATATATATATATATATATACATATTGGGCCTCTGCGCATTTACATATATATGTTGCGAGAGTTGAATATATTTTCTGCCATTTCCCCCCATCAGCCATTTTGCCAAGCAAAGTAATTGATATTGTTGTGCCGGGCTTTACTGTTATTAAATAAATTACTTCAGGCAAAAATAATCATTGAAAAATGCAGCGCACGTGACATTAGGGAAGTGCTTTCATCGTGAAAATTGCGAAAATGGTGGTTCAGGCATTAGTTTTTTTTAATTTATTTATTTATTTACTTATTTATTTATGTATTTATGTACTTATTTATGACTTATTTATGTATTTATTTATTTATTTACAATTTCTGTGCATATCATTATTGTCTTATATATAGTATGTTTTGTATTCCATCATATTTTCATATTCCATCATATTCCATCATAGTTTCTGTGCATAGCATTACTCTTCGTGCATCTTTTCGCTTCTACTGCGCCAAGCATTTCATGGTCTGTGTTCATTGCCTATTCATGGCCTATGTTCCATGGTCTATGTTCACCTATGTCCTCGTTGCTTGCCATGTATAGGGAGGCTCGGGTTCTCCTCAAGTGACAAACGTCACTTTTGTCCCGAGCCTGCCCTCATCCTTGAGATGAAATAAAAATTGAATTGAATTGAATTGAATATCAAATATTTTTGAAACTGCAGACAGCAATAACCGCGTCAATTTTGCAGCATGTTCTGTTGGAATAAACACACATTCTCCGAAGATATTTTATGCTCCTGCGGATAGTCTATGGAACCATGTTTGGGATTGAACAGTTGTTTATGTTTTCTTTATAGTAGTCTTTATTACTTACCGAATTGTTCTTGCGAAACTTTCATTACGGCGCAGCGGTACCTCTTGCTCATGTAAAGTATCTTCTCCTTGGCGATAAACATACGTCCTAGAAAACGATGTCCGACAAAATATAGCAATTGACTCAGGTGACAAGGGCTGAAATAGTGATTATCTTAAATTAAGCAGCCGAAGCATTTGACAATAATCGACATATATTCTACAGCTTAAGTCTTCGTCAGGTATAGATCATGTAATTATTCTGATTTCTGCTATTGTACTTATTCACATTGTCATATTTTGGTATTTCATGTTTTGTCTTTTCTTATTTGTGTGCCATTGCTTCTGAGCTATATCTTTTTAGGCACCGGGAGCTAATCAAGCTGCTTTAGTGCAATTTTGCTACCGCCATCCTCTATGTACCAAACATGAAAACAAAGATTTAATTCAATTAAATTCAAATCTTTATCTTTTGAAACGCCAATTGCGGCAATGGCCTAAGTTCGTAAATCACTTAAAACTTCGTTTTAAGAAACCGCGGACTCTAAAATTACGTCCACGATTGTTCAAATCACTGTCCCGCTATCATTGAAGCAAGTTGCCGTTACCAGGACTACTTCACTACGCACTTAATTACGTTTTCTTGACACTACCGCACCGATTCGCCTCCAGTGAGTGCAATATGTGCATTAGGAATTAATAAGCTCATATTAGAGGAACTACGAATTTTTTTCAGCATACCTTGGTTGCGGACGTGCATAACATCTTTTTGCTGCTTCGAAAATAATCCCTCGAGGTTCCTGGCCATCCATCGGCTATAGGTGTAAAATAACAAAATTAATTGGGTGGTTTAGAAGTTAATATGGACACCTTACTGTTGCTCATCATAAAAGTACATCCGTCTGAAGATAATCGACGTGTTACACTGATGCCTCGCTTGGTCCACCTTACATCGAACGTAGTCGCTCGCGCTTGTATTGTATGTCCATATACGCTGCGTTGTGCATACAAACTGCAAGAACAAAAAAAACATAGTGAAGTTCTGCTCCTTGTTAATAAATCTCGGAAGGAATCAGCAAGGGTTCCGCGTAATAGAGGAGATTATCAGTACAACATAAATATTTATTCCTCACAGGACGAATGAATAGAAGGTCAAGCTTATGTAATAAATAGCTGGATAACTTTCAGAAGCCATCTCCTTAAAGAACCCCTGAACAGCCTCTTATAATACAAAAAATCACGCCATATCCACGAAGGGAATGATGATGAGTGGGCGAAGCTCGATCTTTTTCATCCATGGCAGAAAGAGAATGTGTGGTCTGGAACGCGCTTATAATTCATGGTCATCAGCGTCATCGTCATCGTTATCACGTGTAGTGGGTACATTCCACTATACTGCGTCATCGTCATCTTTATCAAGTGGAGTGGGTACATTCCACTACACGTGGCTACCTACCTACCTACCTACTACAGAGGAGGGACAGACCCACACCCTAAAGAGCTTCGCCCCTAAAATCACGCCATACCCACGAAGTGAATGATGTCATCGTCATCGTTATCACGTGTAGTGGGTACATTCCACTATACTGCGTCATCGTTCTTTGTCACGTGGAGTGGGTACATTCCACTATACGTGGCTATCTACCTACCTACTACAACTACGACAACTACAGAGGAGGGACAGACCCACACCATTAGGAGCTTCGCCCCTAAAAACGAGAGTGTTATTCTCTCTTAGCGTTTCTCTTCTTTTTGTCGCACTTCGTAAGGCCAGAACGGTGATTCACGTAATGTAATTAGGGTACATGCTCTCGATTGGTTCATATACGAGAAATATCCGTCGCGAATCGTCGCCTACCCTGCTTTCCGATCACGGCGTAAGAATATTCAGGTGTTGACACTGCGCGCTCCTGAGCGGCCACAATGTTCGGTCTTGCGCGCCCTGCTGCGAGCCGTGAGATAGCGCCGCGGCCTACGTACCCAGCGAAGTGGTGCTGGCGAATTGAAATTCCTCTGCCTCCTCAGCGTTTTCGTTCCAAGCGGTGTGAGTAACACTCAAAGTTGGAAGGAAATTATTTATTTCAGTTCAAAATGTAACAGTGAACAGGTTTAAGGATTCATTAACACGCAAATGCCTTGTGCAGGGTGTGAACGTCGTGAATACGGATCGATCGGGGAGTACCAAAGCTAAGAAGCCCTCGCGCGCACTAGTATTTTCGTCTGTTCACGGCATTCATCGATGCAAAGAAAAGTACTTGAAAGAAACGTTAGCCAGCGTGCTGTCCCTTCATCAAAATATTTGCCGGTGGGAAAGAAATGCAAGGAACCGCCACTTGCTTAGATGTAGGTGCATGTTAAACAGCCCCGGATGGTGAAAATTAGTCAGGAGCCCTCGACTACGGCGTCCCTCGTAATCAAATCGTGGTTTTGACGTGTAAGGCCCCAGTAATAATTATCGCCCCTCTATTAAAAGAGAATAGTTACTGTACGAGAAACGTATTTCATGCGTATTGCTCCTATCATTTACACAGGAAATCATTGAAGCATAGTTGCGCTTGTTCATTGTGAACGCGATATAAATAAATATTTGAAACGCGCGAGTATTCCATATGAAGCGCACTAGAGCGGTACAGTTCTTCCGCGATATATATAAATATTTGAATCACGCAAGTATTTCATATACAGCACACTAGAGCAATGTGGTTGTTCATGGCTACTTAGGCCAGTTCGGGAATAAGGTTGAAATGGCATTTATCAAGAGAACAGGCCTCTTTGGCGTGTCGAGTAACACTCTTCCCTTGAACACTGCGTGATCTTTCATTGAAATCATGTCCGCTGAAAAATGCTTGGCGCAGACATGGTCCGTAGGCATTAGAGTTCGGTCTGCCCTCGGTATTGCACGGCGCCGCTGCTCCAGACGATCACTGTCAGACGGCACTTTCAAGAGAGGCACACTCCGCACAAGTCCGATATCCAGAACGGCATTTCGGTACAAAACACGTTTTACCCATTTCGGGAACCTCTCAGCAATTCGATGTCACCTTCGTCGGTAGAAGAGCATAAAACGCGCGCAAACAAAGAAGCCTGGCTTTAAAACAGCGCGGTCGCACATGCCCACAAAAAGACCCAGAATCAGCAGCATGCGCGTTTCGGCAATGCCACCTTGAAAAATAATTCAGGCCTGCTCACTACTCCGGGCATGGCCTCTGACGTCACTCAGTTTTGACCCTTGTCTGCTGCCGAGTAGACGTGCGCATGCATGCCCCCCGCCGTTCGAGAGAGCAGGATTGCTAAGCCTGACGAAGACTGTCGTGGTGTGCTGGTGTTTCTTTTGGCGACTGCATGAAGATGACCGTGTTTTTCTGCGTCTGTGAAGTGCTGCGGGGTGATATGATGTGTTTCGTTCACTGAATGTTCGCGTAGTGTACACCTGCAACTTTCCCAATGGGGCAGTGCTGCAGGCCCAACTGTCACCGCTTTGTGCCGGAGGTCCAAGTGTTTTCATTCCCCAAGGACGACCAGAAAGCGAAATGAGAGCGTGCCGTTCGTCGGGATGACATCGATATGCGTTCTCTGCGTGATTCGAAGGTACGCTTTTGATTTGTTTTAAAAGCTCCAGCTCTGACATGTTCGATTCTTTATGTAAAATTTTGCTTCTGACTTGTTAGCGCAAGCCTTGACATTATACACTTTTAGCTTAGTGTCGCTGACGCTCAGCCCCGCAACAACGTATACCGTCCCGAGATAGTGCTGGGAACTGATTATATTTCACGTTTTTGACGAGCGCGCTTGCCGAGACGCGGTCTGCTTGGCTGAAAAATGACGGTGAAATGACACATCTTCACGTTCCGCTCAACCGATTTCACAAGCGGAGCAAGCGATGCGTTTTACGTTCTGCTGCTCGCACCCGGAACACATCAAAATGAAGCAATAAACGCGCGTGGCAATATATTATCAGAACAGGCGTTTTTCCTTCAGGGTCAGTAAACATTTTGCTAGTTGCGCATAGCGCCGCGGGCTTCTTGTAACACTTCCGATTACTTTGTTGGGAAAAGGGAAGGAGGGCTGATGCGTGGCGTCGTGCATCTGTTATGTTGTGCGTAGTATTTCTTACCGCTTCTCCTACCATTTCTCTTGCGGTATTATAATTAGGCGCCAGTATCGCCAGCACCTTTGCCTAATGTATTTTCTTGAAATATGTACTTCTGCTATTCAGCCGCATTTGGATGCCTGTAGACACAAAGATCTCCCTGTTTTGTACCTTAGTCAATAAAGGGGCATGTGGAGCAGAAAGCTTGCGATAAATCGCCTGCTTAAATGGTTGTAAGGTGTGTGAGCTCCATTTCAAGTCGGAATACTTAACCCTTTGATGCCGAGTGTCGCGAATTCACGACATACCGAAAAACTCTGAGCCAACAAGTCACGAAACGCGTGCCGCCTTTAATGCCGGCTGTCATGTACTCACGGGGAATGTAGTTTTCATAATGAAAAAATCTTGCGCCGTCTGGAGTAAGGTGTTCTATGCTAGAACCAATAATTTTGTAGCTGATGGCGGTGTGCGCGAAGCGCGTGCGACAGCTCTCACGTAAGTTCAATATTCAATAATTTTGTTGATTTGGTGTGTACGCACCCAAGAGGTGGCACACAACATGTTACATAGTTCTGAAGGAGGTTTTTTTTGTTGCCAGATCCTTGTTTCTGTGGCGAATCGCGAATTCGCGACACATCTAAAAGTATGCATTAAAGTTGCTTTTTAGATAATTTAACTGCAGAATCATATAAAGGTTGCTATATAAAGCTAGAAAATCAAAACAGTTTTTATTCTTGTTTTTAACTGCGAAGCTGTTCTTACTCGATGCTTCCCCGTCCGTTGTCGTAAAGCTGGTGAAGGGATCTTGAGGCGGAGCGAAAGTGGAACTGGGTAGAAGAGGAAGGGCTGCGCCGCGCCAAGATGATCGAGGGCAAGTCTTGGTGCACGGTAAGGGTGAACCAATGAGAGGCGAACAAATGTTGGCGAAGGAAAGGCTGAGGAAGGGGGGCATCAGCTTCGCTGTTTAGACAGTATTCACGAAGCAGGAAATGTGCTGGCCGCACATTTCCTGCTTTTCTCTCGTATTTTTTCTGTTCTGTAGTTACTGACGCCCCCCTTACTCAATGTCCTTCAATGGGCCTGGAAGGCATTTTAAATAAATAAATAAATAAATAAATAAATAAATAAATAAATAAATAAATAGAAAACTCATACGGTCTCTAATGCACTCACCAAAAGCAACTGGAAAGCGAAAGTCATCTTCTTTTTCTTCTACGTCGATTGCATTGATCCTGCCCGGCCACCCTCCGAAAACTTTCTGCACCTAACGTGGCTTTCAATTGACTCCATGATCGGAGGCGCCCCGCCTGATTTTGCAGTACCTCTGTGATCGGCCCACCTTTGACCAAGCTACGATGTCATGTGACGACGGCGTCGTGTGACGTTGCGACACGTGACGTCATAGTGCCGTCATAAATATAGGTGTTGCGTGACATGATAATGACGTCATACGGTGACGTCACAGCGTGACGATAATTTATTGCATCACTCGTGTTGACGCCACCGACTGGAGACGCCGCCGCGGGAAGCCAGTGAATTTCCGCGTTTGATGAGGCGTCTAAGGCGTTCGCCTTAATAAATAAATAAACGAACAAGCAACAAGTGTTTCAGGACTGATAACTAGATTACCAGAATATTATCATTAGAGTGCACAAAAAATGGAATAAATAAACGGGCAATAAGCGCTTTAGGACTGATAACTAGAACACTAGAATATTTTCATTGGAGTGTACAAAACAGAAATAGCGCTCATACAAAAACGCAACTCCCGTTCTCTAAGTGAAAGGGCACTGCTAAATTTTATTTGCAACATATATTAAAATTTACCCATCATTTATTACCATATTCCTCCATGATCATGGAATGTCTTCCATCATAAGGTAGATATTGTACTTTGCCCTGTCAAATGTTTACCTTTAAATGTTGTATTTTACATGAAAGAGTCATGATGGGTGATGTTTTATGCCCCTCCGAACAAGTAAAAACATATGAGAGCAGTATTATATACGCAGAACAAATCCCGCAAAAAGTTTTAAAAAAGATGCGCAATATTTACCTGTCTGATATCCAGTCTCCAGCAATTGCCTATTCCACATGTGAATAAACCATTCGCCAATGTCATCAACGCTAAAACCAGGACACTCAAACAAAGCTGCTTTTCAGCCATGCTTATGGCAGCAGCTGCACTTGAGCACACGAGAAGACATAAACCAGCGGCTGGTGGCTTCTTCTGAGAAAGGACTATAGGCATATTGGAATATGATGCATAATAACCATACAGTTTTGATAAAAAGCTTGCAGGTGCACATGCTGCATTGTGTGTTGCATGTCGTATGAATAGGACCTTTCATCTATGCTGTTCTTTCTCTCTATGCGGCTCCGCGCCTTGTGTTTCCCCATTTCTGTGAAGTCGCATCCGTGCTTCCGTTTGCTTTCTGCCTCTAAATGGCGTCTCCTGCTGTTACTTTACAAACAAAAATGCCCCGATTCGGGCATTTTGTGGGCTGCAGGTCCTGCCTAATACTACCTGTGCGAAGACGGCACACCGTTCAAGAAGCTTCCATGGATGTTAATTGGCGCATTGTCATCACTTTCATTTCCTCACAATAGATGTGTATGAAAGTGTGGAGAATGAGGTAAAACCTGAATTTGACGTCATTCATCAATATGGAGTTTCAAAAACGAGACAATGAATTCAAGGTAACGACGTTTCTTTTCTGTTTGTTCTGTTTTCTCTTTATTTCTTCCAAATATTTGTATAATTCCCTCAAGGCTGGCCGGCATTCATACCACTGCATGTCAAGCAAAGAGATCTGCCTTATAAAAAAAACATTTCGTATAGGGCTTAACAGTATGTTCTTCAAGCATTAATCGATGCTTTGTTCGTATCATTGACCTCAGTACATAGTCGTACCGAATGCCGTAGAGGGCTCTCTCTGGCTATTTCGGGCTCTGGTACATGTAGGATATCGATAGCAGAATGACCTCGCTTGTGTTTTATGTTCGTTTTCCCTCCTACGAAAACGAGACTGAAAGCAAAAAACCTGCGAACCACTGACGTGCAAAGCGGCAAGGGTTCAGTGAGGATGAGCCAGCGTAAACATCAATGCCTTTTCCTGAAAACAAAGTTCTTCTCAGCAAAGCACGGAAAGTAAGGTGAAAGAATTTGTCTGGTTGTGACAGGGTAAAAATCACAATGAGAGAATAAAAGCTGTCCTGGAGCTAATAGGTCAGGCATGTATAGTATACGAGGGAGTCAATTTTGGTACCTCGTTCTTGTTAGTTTTTAAGTGTAACAGCACAAAAATTTATACCTGAGTTTCGCCTGCGATCTGCAGCACAAGGTAGGTGTGCTGAACAAAAAAAAAAAGGGGATATTTGTTGTAAATTGTGCTTTCCGCTCGCACTTACGATTTAAATCTGTTTACGGCTCGCAATGTTTTGACAATGCCTTACTTTAAACTTTTCTTGTATGCCAAAATGGCATTTGCCTTTTCGCTTTTACGTGCCCACTGTGCTGTTTCATTTTGTTCACCGCGTCTTTAAATATTTGTGTTAAGAAATTACTGTACACAAAGGATGATCTGTTTATTCATTTGCGTTTTTTGTTATAGTTCACAGATTGCTCTTGCTTTTCATTTGCATTCTCACTATAGTTTCTTGATTCTAGATGTTAATTAACTTTTACTCCAAAGAAAATGTCTTAAAGGTAATCAAACTCTACTCCCATTTGATGTAAAAATGAATGCACCATGGACAGGTCCAACTGCGTTAAATTTACGAATAGTAGGACTGAGAAACAACCCTTTAAAATTTCTCCACATCAACATGCAATCGGCGCGTTCTATTGAAAACGACTTGGTTGCTTTTATTGAAGCATTTACTTGAATTTATCAATTATTCTGTTTACGCACAGATGACACCGAAATGACATAGGTGCTTAGATCAAGGGATAGAACAAAATGAGCTTGAAAAAAAAAAACAACAGGACGTTGTGGTGGTGTTGCATCTATGGTATAAACATGATTACGCGCGAATGTTTGACTGATTAGATACTATGTTCCAATTACACCGAATGCTTTCGTGTAAGTGTGAAAATATTGCGTTCTTTGTAGTGTTGAGCCCACCGTATGGACCATGCTCTTTTTCCTTGGTCTGTCAGTCTGCTGTCATCACACGCGTTCCAGTCACAGTTGAAATGGAGTACCAACTAGCACGTACAAAACTTTACAAGAGATGGAAATATTTATGTTTTTTTCAGTATCTCGAGAACTTATTCTCGTTCATAACGACTCAGAGTGCACATTAGTTATGGGCGGTGACCTAAATATTGGTACGTTAGGGAGCGAGATAAAGCCATGAGATTTATGGGCTTCCTCTCATTCCACCTTTGTCCCAAATAAAGTTTCAATCCCACCAGAATTACGCCAACAAGTCGAACTCTAATAGATTAGTTCCTTAAAACTGAAAGAAACAGGTGCATTTCTTTTCCGTGAATACAGTTCCACAGAACGAATCCTTATTCGGCTTTGTCATTCTGATATAAAATAAACGGATTAGTTAGGAAGCACGTGCTGTTTTTTTCTTCCGATGTAGCGCACTACTGTTTTCTGGCGTGTGAAAATTACACTACGGCGTCCCTCATAGTCATATCGTGGTTTTGGGGCGTTAAACCCCAGATATTATTATTAAAATTACTTTCCATATAAAACTAAAAAAAACCTAAAGCGGCCTGTAAGCCACATATAACCCCTCCCATCCTTAGAATGAAGAAAACAATTGATTTTGAAATGCACTCATTAAAGGACGGGACCCAGCTGCCTTCAAGGTTTTAAAAATATGCCATAATAAGGTGACGAAGCTTGGCTATACATGACTGTGTATGCTTATTATACTTGTATGCGTGGTAAAATAGCGATAGACATGAAACAAAATTAAACGCTGTAACATCTGCAAGGCAACTGCACGACACAATTGATGATTTCACCATATTTAATAAAGTACACCTAGGAACTGGACTGGCTAACGAATTTCATGAGCATTTTACTGATCTAGCAAATATTACATCTCACGTTGAAGCTCTGAACGACCTGCCCCTCCCACAATGATTTCCCTGTTTACTGCACTATCAGATGAACACAAGGTAACAATATACTCCTACGCGTTAAAGTAATTAGAGAGGAAGCCATCAATTGTTTAAAACTGTAAGTTATTACTTTTGTTAATGACTTTCTGAGACTGCATTTAGCACAATTATGCATATCGCTTTAAAAACCGGTACTTTTCCTCAGCATTCGAAAACACCACATTAACTGTAACATATCAGGGGGAGTGCAGATTGCGTAGGTAAATGAAAAATTAGTGCAGCTTGGATTAAGTCGCGTAAGACAAACAGCACAGCTGGAGGGTACCCTGCTGATTCTGGCTTGGCTAGGCTTTCATCCTCATGCTCCTCTCTTTGCAACCCCTTGCTACACTATACTATACGTGCCGATGCTTGCTCTTTTCTTTTTTTGTGTCGGTTTGTTTCTGTTTGTCACTTTCTCTCTCTATGAATTTATTTGTCGTTGTTTCTATCATTATTTCTCGTTCGCCCGTTTCCGCCTCTGTCTGCCTCCATTTTTCGCTTTCTCTTTCATTCAACCTGCTTCTCCCTCGCTCTCTCTTTTTTCTATATCTCTGATTCTCCCTCTCTTTCTCAATTTTTCTGTGCTAAGCTTTACCTGTCCTCCTGCTTTCCTTCTTACCCTCACATTTGTCCTCCCCCTCACTTTCCAATTCCATCCCCTTGCTGTGCTATACTACTTGTACATAAGGCCATGTTATGCTCTACTAGCGTGCCTGGTAGCCGAGTAATTACGACGCTCGCCTTCACATCGTGGATACGCGGGTTCGAATGTAGCCGCACCAAGAATTTTTCTTTCTTTTTGCCTTTCTCTCTCTCTTTCTGTACTCGTTTTCTAGTCCATAAGAGTTAATGCATCCCACGACGGAAAAATTGGCGCATGTGATATGGGAACAGCGCGGAAGAGGACGAAGAAGCAGAAGGTGAAGAGCGCATGCCGGTTCATGATGATGATAATTTTTTATCTACGACACACGGCTAACCTCAAGCATAACAGCTCTGCTTTGGTGCTCGATATGGGCCAGTGTGCTAAATGGAACTGGAGAACATTATCTTTATTACACTGTAGTTACTTTTTTTGGGAATATCTATTTATACCACCGTCTCAGTTCGGTTTGAGAGCTGCCCTCGCAAGCTAAAGTGCGCTTCGTCATTAAAAGAAATTATTCTAAAAATTTAGACAGACTTTTTCATATGCTTGCCGAAGGCCTTGTAGAGCATAAACCCTGTAAGACTACTGCAAAAGTTTAAATTCTATGGCAGTCACTGAGTCTTCTTAAATTTAATTGGGAGTTTGAAAGGGTTGACGCTTGGGCAAGTTGGTGTGGATTCACTTCGCCAAGTTAAGTGCATAGAAGATTTAGGAAGGTATGAGACAACACAGGCAAAGAGCGCTAGTGGCGCATTCAAAGTATTTCAGATATTTGGCAATGATGTGAGCACCTGTCCATCCTTTTTCTTCTTGTCTCGCACCCTCTCCCTTGGCTTGTATACATGCACTCTTTATCGCAGCGCTCTTTGCCTCTGTTGTCTCATCCCTTCATAAACCTTCTATGCGCTCTTAACATTAGAAAATAATTCAGTTATTTTAGGGATAGGCCCAGTACGGATCAATAAAGAAATACCTATCTGCACCAGAAAACATCAGACTCGGCGTGCCATGGGGTAGTCTACATGGACCACTTTTGTTCATTACATTTAGAAACGACCTCGTTAGAGTAGAGTGTCAGATATGCCGGGTGTTTCAAGAAATGTGTCTAAAATTCCCCAAAATCAAGAAAATGCGATATTCGTACGATGCCTTCACAATTGCCATTTGTGTAGCGGCAGACCTCTTAAGCTTGTTAAAGACATCATTTGGGAGGGTAATTATGAAAGTTAAATAACTTTTCATTTAGAGGAGTACGGCGCTTATGCCAAATAGCGGAACTAAAGTACTTCATGCGAAGAACCTATTTCAGCTTTGAGATTTCGAAAAATCGCCCTCAAATACTTGCAGCGTAATCAAATTCAACCAAATTCAATGGCGAAACCGAAATCGAAGCATCGATGAGCGCAAGAAGCACAGGACCAGAATGCCGTCACTGTTCAAGAGAACGACTACAGCGGCGTAGTTTTTCCGAGTAGGTTCACGAATATTCGCCATGCGTCCTATAATTTCAAGTGCAGCCCGCACACCTACAAAACAAAGTCGGTTGATGGTTGACATCACGGCGCTCACTAATTGTGGAAGCTTCAGAAGTATATGATAGTTGCGCTCTTCCGTGTTTCGGTTTCGCCTGGTCAATCTGCCTCAATTTCATTACTTCGCAAATATCACTAAGGCCGCTTTTTCAAAATCTAAGCTGCAACGGATCCTTCGCATGAGGCACTTCAATTTTCCGATTTGACATAACCGCTTAACTCCATAATTAAAAGTTAATCACTTTATTGTCTTAATTACTGTCCCAGAAGATGTATTTAGCCATCTTAGGATGCCTGCGGCTACAGAAGAATAATTTGAGGGTATCGAATAAACATTGCAGTTCCCTGTTTTTTGAGAATTTTGGACACATATTTTTGAGACACCCAGTATAATGCGTTATGTGTACCGATGGCACCAGCTTGTTCTTTTCTGGAACGAGTCTTAGTAATATCACAGTATCAGCAAACGACGCACTAAGCTGACTGCGCACTTGGACGGTGAGAAACTATTTACGAATAAGCTGTTCTAATGGAAATGTCGTTTTCTGAGCTAATGAAATCTCCATAGCGTCTTATGCTAAGCTATATATGCTATAATATTGTTACAATAAGTTAACCTATCTTTGAAATACACTTGGAGTTTGGTTTCGCAAATACATGTCTTGAAAGCACCACACCTATTACACATGAAAAAAGTTTGTCATGTAGTACGAATCTTAAGAAAATGTTAACGCACTTTATTACCAAACTGCGGAAAATTTATAATATGATATGTACTATTAACTCCCCGTCTTCACTACTGTCATTTATCTGGGGATACTAGGACCAAGCAATGATTATAAAGCTTAAAAATATCGCGAAAAATATGATATTTTTATTGCAGGTATGCTATGCAATGTACATATGTCATAATCATTTTTAAGATTTAAAGTATCGAAACTGTGACTTCGTATGAATACTATCTCTGAACTAATTTTGAATTAGATCTGATCCTAACACCCGTCACATATGTACTTACATTAGGAAACTTAAATCTAAATTGCTCGGCACATTCAACAAGGCAAACTGTTCACATGCGCACTCCACGGACGCGTACACGCTATGGATCATAGTGACTAGTCTTGCCTATCCAATACACTAAAGAAATTAAAGCTAACCTATGACAGTTTGCATGTAATAGATAAAAAATCCAAAATTCAAGCCTACGACTAAAACTATTGATCTGATGCACGTTGCTGCTTTTGGCCGTAGGGTGACGGGGTTAGTCAAGCTGTAGATACGCAGCCTTTTTCCTACTATCTTCACCATAACTGTTATATATCCTATATGTCTCAAGTGTAATGATGTGATGAAATAAACCACACCTCCATATCTCAATCTCAGAGGGTCATGCGGCTTATCAATTTCTCACCAAAACTTCGAACATTAGCTGACATTTAAAGCAAACTTTCACTAAAAAAGCGCGACATTACGGTATCTCGTGCGTCGAGACATTCATGACGATGTGCAGAGGCAGCCGAGGGAGCTGCTCAGCTGTGAATTCTCCCTAGTTGGGATCATTGGATGGACACATGAGATGACTGGGTGTCAAGGACACCTGCAATTCTCGCCACACCAGTTCTCGGTGTATTGAGCGCGAATCATCGCTTCCCAGCACGTGCCTCCTACAGCTAAGAAGTTAACGCCCACCTCAACCTTTGGGGTAACTCTCAAGAAACCTTACCGCAACCCAGTGGGCTGAATGTCATGTGACAACTTGAGTACTTGCATGTACTCTTTATTTGTATTAGATTTTTTTTAAAAAACGAGTACGAAATCACTCTGAATACTTCGTCCTTCATAGATATGAAATATGAAATGTACGATCCAATCGTCCGAATAAATCATCAGGTGTATTTCGGTATAATGGACTCCACTCGGACACATGGGGCACAGCGTTCACACAAGTGGAAAAAAATCTTGCCTGCGTATTGCGCGTTCGGCAGCAGCTGAACTTGCTGAAAATAGGTCTATACGACAAGTGTAAATTGAGCAGTGAAATGTGGTGCATGCAAAAGGAGATCACGTTAAAATCATCCAGTTTTCATTTTGCCCCATCTACCGCACTTCGCGGATCTTACAAGTTTCTTTATAGGTGGTAGTATAAGGCTTAGCCGCTTGGATGAGAGTTGTTCTCTTTCAGGAATTTTCCGCGAAGGTGAGGCGTCACGCAAAACTGACTTGACAGTGTAGGTATCCATAATGTTTTGTGCTTCTCAGTCAGCTGCCTCCTCGTTAGTGGAAATGGCGGAGGAACAACGCTAGAAAGAATTTTTTTTATTATTTTTATTATTAATACCTCAAATACCCCAGCTTGGGGTTTTACATGAGGGATGGACAGTTCTGCAGTGACAATGATTCGATGAACAACTTGAAGGCTTGCGGGTTGGATTGGAGCACAGCATCCTTGGGTAGTGCGTTCCAGTCTCTTGCTGTGTTTACAAAGAAGGGAGCGTAGGTGCGCTGTGGTCTGTACCAGTGATGGGTACACCACTTTCGTGTGATTCGTGCGGCAGGACGGACGATGAGCAGGCAAGATTAATGAAGTGCTAGGAGAGGAATGATAAAACTTGTGAAAAAGACACAACCTAGATCTAAGGCGTCTTAGCTATAAGTTATCCAGATGTTCTTCGGATTTTAGTTTTGTGACACTACTGTGCAAAGAATAATCTGAATAGATGTAGCGAGCTGCGCGGTTTCGCACTGCTTCAAGCGCTTTAGTGAGGTTAGTTTGATGTGGGTCCCAGGCCGAGCATGCATATTCTAACTTGGGCCGGACGCATGTTTGATAAGCGAACAGTTTGACCGATGGGAAAGCAAGACGCAAGTGCCTTTGAAAATATCCTAATGTGCGGTTAGTAGCGTTAATGATGCTTGTGATGTGAGAGGACCAGGAAAGATCGCCGGAGATAGTGACGCCGAGGTACTTGCATGAATTGACAGGAGAAATCGCAGCTTTGCACAGGACGTACTGGGGTGGAGGGAGGTTCCTTCTGCGGGTAAAAGAAACTAGGAGTGTTTTAGTAGTGTTTAGCGACATAAGCCATTCACTACACCAAGTGGTGATCTTATCCAGGTCCTCTTGAAGTGATCGGGAGTCATGATCGCTATGAATAGGGCGATAAACGACGCAGTCGTCTGCGAACAGGCGTATGTTAGATGAGATGTTGGCGGGGAGATCATTAATATATATTAGAAAAAGGAGTGGGCCCAAAACGGTTCCTTGGGTTACTCCAGACCGAACAGGGCTCCTGCTTGAAGAATGATTGTTAGCATGAACAAACTGCTCCAGATTAGTCAAAAAAGCACGAATCCAGTCCAAAACAAAATGATTAAGGTTCAAACGAGAAAGTTTCCAAAGTAGTCGCTAATGTGGCACCTTGTCAAACGCCTTCTTGAAATCTAAAAACAAAGCGTCAACTGGAATGTTTAGATCAAGGTTAGAGCTAATGTCATCAACGAACAACGTTAGTTGTTCGTTAATGACATTAGCTCTAACTAATGCTCTAAGTCAATTTGTCAATTTCTTCGTAGATTCTATGAGCTAGAAATTTTTATCTGGGAGAATTTGTTCCGGAAAAGCCAGTAGGGGCTTCACAAAAACTGATGACTTTTCTTTTTTTCACTTTCATGAACCATTCGCCTCGTGAGCATACCCAGACGCGAATAACGTTCGGTACTCACGGCACGTAAGCTAACGTAGTACAACGTTTACAGAGAACCAATCACCGGTTTCTTGTTTCCACTCTTACGTTGTATCGAGTTACTTAAATAGGCGGTTATAATAAAAGCGAGTCAGACACAGCAGCACAGTAGTGATAAATTATATAAAACCTTTTTATTTCTCTAGTGATAGGTTTGTTTCCGTCATGACAAACGTTACGAAATACACCTTGTAGCACCCTTGCGCACAACACGCAGTTTAACGAAAATTAAATATATACGCTCATCGAGCTAGACAAGAAAAAACGGCTTATTTGTTACACAGATAGAGAAAAACGTCAACGCGCTAGTTTATATATGATTGTGTTGATACAGCAAATGTTTTTTCACAAAGGAAAAAAAAATATTCCCGGTCAGCGTAAAATTTCTTGAACTTTTAGAGTACATAGCTTACCATACGAGGGTGAATTTTAATTTTATTGTGTCAAAGTTTCGGTTCGCAAGAAAGGAGATCGCACTACATTTAAAGAGTGCTTCTTATCTTTAAGATAAGTATAGTATATTTCACCTAATATGAAGGATATTATCGCAGAGCGGTCCATAAATAATTTTCCCCTTTTGTGTATGCTTCTGGAATTGTCTCACACATTTGTGATTTGGGCCCTGCTTCACAAATCCGTTATAAATTCGCAATTCATAATATGGTTCCCGACCTGAAAAGAGAAAACAAAATGCTTGTATTCAATACGGCCATGAAAAAAATTTCGGAACCTGGGCCGAAGACTGCAACTTAAAACTTTAAATGATATACTTGTATTGCGTAAGGTGTATATAGTTCATGGCAGCGTACTTGCAGATTTCAAGTAGCTCATTAAGGCCGTAGTGACATAGGATAATTTGCATAAAGTACACAACGATGACGCTATCCTTCAATATCCCAACAATGGGAATATCCTTCGACAAAACAAATGCTCTCCAGAGACACCATACGCGTGATTCGTGTGAATTGTCCATGCAACCGTGTTCGCGAGGGAACTTTTGTTTATGGTATCCATAGGGTAGTATGTGTTACTCACCAAGTTGTGCTTGCGTCACCTTGATTACTGCGCAGCCATACTTTCTGCTCATATAAAGCATTTTCTCCTTGGAGAGAAACACACCACCTGAAAAATGACGTGTGGTGTAGCACGGCAAATAATTATATCAAAATAAAAAGCAATACTAATTTTCATAAATCAGAATGGAAGAACTTTCACGTATGATAGATGTGGATTGTATAGCCTAAGTTTTCCGAATGCTGTATTTCTGTAATTTAAAATGTTAATTGGGGCAATAGTTTAAGTTTTTTTCCCTGTACGACTTGAGACTTTTAAGCACGGTGGACCCTAGAAAACGCGCTTAGTTTATCACGTGTCGTTCTGAAACCGTGTGGTATTGAAGCAATTTTTCATGAAGAGAAATACTCGATTGTACAGCTAATTATATTGCTTGATACTTTCGCATGAATGAGCTTCGAGTGAGCGTGAAAATGTGGATTACAAATTATTCATGTGAGATTCGAGCAAATGCTGAACAGGAAGATACTTAAAGCGTGAATGGTATGAACAACGTCATTCAAGAACAGCAGCAGCGGTCTGTGGATGATTGAACGGGCTCGAAAATATATTTGCCCGGAGATGCTTGACCTAGGACGCGGTAGGGGCCTTCGTACTTCGGCAATAGCTTTGTGGAAAGGCCAGGAGCAGCGGAGGCATCGCGAAGCCATGCCAACGTTCTTTTGGAGTGCTTGGTCTTGTGCGGTTCAGGAACGTGCTAGCTACCTGTATTCCTCGGCATAGGTGGTGACTTCCGATACAGTTGTAGACCCTGAAGTGTCCGGGCGATACAGAACAATAGTGTCCATAAATGAGGAAGGTTCGCGGCCGTAAGGAAGAAAGAAGGGAGAAAATCCTGTCGTAGACTGAGTGGCGCCATTCTAAGCGTACATAACAAAGGGTAGTATGCAGTCCCAGTTGGTGTGGTCAGCGGATACGTACATGGACAGCATGTCGCCCAGTGTGCGGTTGAAGCACTCAGTCATTCCGCTGGTTCGTGGATGGTACGCGCTGGTTGTACGATGCGCAACGTTGCATTCATGGAGGAGGTCTTCTATGGTTTCACAGAGGAACGTGCGTCCGCGGTCGCTGAGTAGCTCGCGAGGCGCGCCGTGGCGAAGAACAAGTTTGTGAGGAATGAATAAGCCGACTTCACGTGATGTGGCCTCTGGCAGCGCGGCAGTCTCAGCAATACGTGTCATGTGATCAATAGCGACAATCACCCAGCAGTCCCTCTCAGGTCTGTACGGAACGGGGGCCATACAAATCCATTTCGATGCGATCAAAAGGTCGGGAGGGCCAAAGTGCGTTGGCGGGCTAGTTGGTTGTTCATGCTAAGTTTCAACAGCGCGACTGGACGCGGACGGACAGGAACACGCAAACACACACACAGCGCTGACTTTCAACTGATGTTGGGACAAGGGAACGGCTGAAGCGGTCCAGTGACTGTACGCGGTTTCGGCGTTGACACTTGGAGCATGAACGCATGTATTTGTGGACAAAGCGGTACATTCCACGCCAGTAGCACCGCAGCTGGAGGCATGCATATGTTTTTATTAAACCAGCGTGACCGCATTGGGGGGTCCGCATAATGATAGCGAGTAAAAGTTACTTGGCTTTCTGGCAAAAATGAAACATTGCAGCAACCAAAGAACCTACTCAAGAAAAACTGCTTGGCAGTCTACGATTCTCCCACTGTCGCCACGCCGACATCTGCGAATCGCATAAAAAGATACAATGTGCTCTACATACCTAGGTTGCGGACTTGCATAACGTCTCTTTGCTCCGTCGAAAAGATTCCCTGGAGTTTCTTCACAGTCCAGTGGCTATATGTGTGAAGTGATGGAGATTAGAAAGTAATCATGATATTGTTCAGAAAGTAGTAGTGATACTTTACTGTGTCTCATCATAGAAGTAATGCCGCCTGAAGAGAATGGCTGCCCTACAGATACTCGTCACTTGGTCTACCTTACATCGAACATACTCGCTGGTGCTCGTGCTGTATGTCCATACGCGCTCATTGGTGCATACAAACTGCAAGAAATAAAAGAATCATGAATGAGTCCTGCTGTTCATTGATAAATGCAAGCTTCGAGCCGCAAGAGTTGCTCATTATGAGTGCATTCTTGAATACAAGAGAATCAAAGCAGATCTTTGCTAAACTGTCGAGTGCTAAGCTGCAATGTGATAGCGCACACTAAGAATTTTTTCCTAAAGGGAATAATGGAGCGCATGAGCTAACACACAGAGCATGAGCTGGTGGTAATGAAACTGGTAGTTGTCAGTGGAGCTAATATCAAGTATAATGCAGTGGAATGTGCTTCAGCCCCAGCGGGGCTACAAGTGATCTCAACTAATGCGACCTGACTTAAATAATATTGTAGATTATTCTTGCAGTGACACCACTCTAAGAAAAATAACCCCATGCTAGCTTTTCTTAAGAACTGACGAAAAACATTTTGAATTGTTATCGACTACCGAACATTTCTACGCAGTCACTTTCTTACTTTTTGTATTGAAGCTGTGTTGTATTGCTGCAATTAGAGAACCGTCATCTAGCACAACATTAGTCGATACTGCCAAGTTATGCAAAATTCTAATTAGGACAACGCAGCCTCGCGGCGCCATTGCCGTCAGAAGTTGGGCATTGTCTATCGACAAATCACGCAACACTTGCAATCAATGGAAAAATAGAACGTCAAGATATCAGAAGGAAAGTTACAGAACTAACACTTAAAAAAAAGGGAGACAACAGTTGGAGTTGTTTTGGAATTGGTCGCATTAGGATAATAGTTAGATTATTATTCAGGCATTTGACCATACTGTTACATGCTTAAGGGAGGCCTGAAGGTAGAATTATCAGACGAGGGAAGATAAGTACGAGCAATATTAAAGGACTTTGCTGAAGAGTAAGCTTTAACCCTAACATTAGTTGCTTAGCCACTGTAAGGGTGTCAGGAGACGCAGAAACAATAAAGTACGTGGTCGCGCCTTCGGTTAAGCACGTGAAAGAGACAATAGGATGGAATAATTTCGCAATCATAATTCAACGGACAGATCCGTCAGATTCATGTACGGGATTTTTTTTTTGGCAGGAAGCAAGCAGACTATTATTGCATAAGAACTTGGAGGACGCTTGAGCTTCGCTTTTAACAGCAGAACGCGTTCACGTATTCAGACCCTGCGTGCATCGCCTTCAACCGTGCCATACGGAAAGGAGTGTCTGTGCG
>JALIZH010022963.1:0-15664 GCA_030522465.1 Rhipicephalus appendiculatus
GGTTCGCCTATTGCACGGGCATGCATAAGTTTTCGTGCCTTCTTTCCCTTCCGCCTCTGTGCGTATCTGTTATACCCCTGTCACACGTGGCAACGTAAGTGCACTTTGAACGAGTGCACTTTGCCGCGAGTGTCATTTGCACCCTGTCTCACGAGAAAGTTTAGTGCCAATCGCTGCAAAGTACACTTGCCGGCAAGTGTGTTCGCAAACCTCACTTCCGCTGCGACGGAGTGTGTAGCCTCGTTAGCAGTAGCTTGCGCATAAATACGCTATTGCATAAAGCGGCGCTCATAGTATTTTTAAACCATTGTTTTGTTATTAGGAATACTGATATGTATTAAAACAAGTCATTCAACAACGAAAAACCTCGCTACTCTCGCCCTCGGGCAGTTTGCGGCCACGTCCGCTAGGGGGATGCGGGAGCGCATGCCGTGTAATGGCCGTGTCTGTCGTATTGTTTACTTCCTTGCACACTTGCACAGGTGTTGGTCACTCGTTCTCTAGTCATTTGTGATGGCGTGTGCCACTGGTGCTACTTTTACGAAGACAGCGTGTCCGATGCTGTGACAGGGGCGCAAAAGTAACAAATATATGCTGCGCTACTAATCGGCCAATTGCCACTGTCATCATTTCCAAAGTACACTTCGCGTTCTCGTGTAGCAGCGCACCGACAAAGTGACACTTTGTGAGCGTAAGTACACTCGCTCAAAGTGCGCTTAAGTTGCCACGTGTGACAGAGGTATTAGTCGGCGTTTGTGGTGTCTTGACTTCTTTCTTGTGTCCATGTTTTTTTGCACGCCCTGTCTTTTAGATTGAATAAAAATAGAACACTGCGTAGCAAAACACACACGAGCAGTCTTTTTTTTTTTTTTAATTGGTGCCAGTATCTTGTCCGCACTTTCGTACGCACAGCGCAAAGTGCTTCGTAAACAAAACAGCATAATTAGACACATTTAAGACCATCACGTGTCAAATGAGAGCACGAGTCACAAAATACTGAAAATTATACAAATACAGAGAAAGGACAAGAATTCCATTTGAAATGTGACCATACCGTGTGTGTGTGTGTGTGTGTGTGTGTGTGTGTGTGTGTGTGTGTGTGTGTGTGTGTGTGTGTGTGTGTGTGTGTGTGTGTGCGCGCGCGCGCGCGCTTTTGTGGCCCCCCTATATATGAAAATAACTAAAAAGAAAATGGGGGTGGCCCGCACCACCAGGAAGTATAACGGGCTCAAGCCCATCTAACATAAATGAAGAGGGGAAATATCCCAAAGTAATTTTTGAAAAAAAGCCAATTTGTTCAAGAAAAAAGAACTAACAAGGGTAAAACCTCATGAGTTTGGCATGTGAGTGCAAGCGATAAACCGATGAGGTTCTTAGGAAGTGCAAGGAGCAGGTCGAAGTGTGTGTGGTAAAATTCCGAGCAAGCGCCCCCCAACGATCTAGGACAATTCGACAAGATTTGGAGGGGGGGGGGGGGGGCTTCCTCGGTGGTCACGGATAAAAATTCAATATAGTGGCGGAAGCGCCGCTAAGAATAAAGAATGCACACCCGTGCTTCTAACGAAATGCTTTATTGAATACGCATGCATTCAGTGTTTTCATTCGCCCTCGTTGGGCGTACGAATGAAACAGTGAAAATGGTGGGAGGGGAGAAGAGGCTGCATATTTGATATCTCTCGAAGTAGGGAGGGGGGCGCTTGCTCGGGATTTTACGGTGCATATATATATATATATATATATATATATATATGCGAACTAACAGACAGTGATATATGAAGGATGTTATTATAGACATTGTAATGTAAATGTGAAGAAAGAAACGTGGACGAAAAGATTCGGTCAGGCTTGGTCCCTGCCAGCGGCAAGTTATCTTTTCGTCCACTTTTATTTCTTCACATTTGCATTACAACAACTGCTAATAACATCCGCTGTACTGTCCTTGGCATAACTGTCTGTTAATTCTGATTAATATTGTGTCTGGCAAAGAAAAACGTGCCCTTAAATTTCCACTTTCCTTCATATATATATATATATATATATATATATATATATATATATATATATATATATAGGTTAACTCATCCCCTGACGAAGGGGAGGACCCCCTCCCGAAACTGTTGGGAAATAAATATTTGTCATTATTGACAACGCCTCCGTTGTGTTATAACCCATTGTTTCTTTATATATATATATATATATATATATATATATATATATATATATATATATATATATATATATATAGTAGTGGGAAAAGAATCACGCGGACCCCGATAGAATTATGAACAAGAAAGAAAATACGACTTTCGTTGGTTTGGCACTGTATATTCCTACTAACGTTTCGTCTGGTGGACCAGACTTTGTCAAAGTAACTTTGACAAAGTCTGGTCAAGGTTTGTCAAGGTTACTTTGTCAAGGTTACTTTGTCAAGGTTACTTTGACAAAGTCTGGTCCACCAGACGAAACGTTAGTAGGAATATACAGTGCCAAACCAACGAAAGTCGTATTTTCTTTCTTGTTCATATATATATATATATATATATATATATATATATATATATATATATATATATATATATATATATATATATATATATATATAGGCACACATTCGTATACATGTAACGAAGTTCTCAATGGGTGCAGGTGAGCACGTTTATGAGTCCTTTTTAACCTTCTGAAATCAAAACATGAGATATATGCGAGTGCACTGTTCTGGAACGTTGTTTTACCGCAGGTCTTCAACGTTCGCCCTTTGAAACGAATTAATGTGGCCGCCGTGGCAGAGTGTTCGACCCGTGACCTTTTGTTCACTAGTCGAAGGCCATATCAACTGAGTTTCCGTATGTCGTTAGAGTTAGTCGCACCCTTTGCATTTCTAATTCTAAGGTGAGGAAGAAAAACGTTTCTAGTGCTGCATAGTCTTCGTATACTTCTTGGAAGGACCTTTAGACCTGGCGCCTGAAGCGACGTTTTAACAGCTTTATATTTGTGATTAAATCTCGTGTTCTTACATTTCTTTTGGACTTCAAAAGTAAAATTACAATGCGAACGTTCTTTCTCGTGAAGCAGATTTTAGGAAAAATGTAAGTTTCTTTCTTTCTTTTTTTTTTTTTTTTTTTTGAAATCGTCCCGCTGAACTGTCGGGTTTTCGACGTTTCGCGTTTCATTGTTGTTGTTGTTGTTCTTCTTCTTCTATACTTTTTCTAAATTTTACTTACCGCCATCATTTAAAATAACCTAGATTAGTAGAGAATACCGGGATTGGAATGATACCTTAAAACTGGCAAATAATTGAGATCAAACTATATTATTTTTATCTCCCAGAAAAGAAACTTAAATTAAAAGACAGATTCTCGAAGGGTTACCCGTGATGATTCACTAAGCCAAAGAACCTGTCACAAGGCAGTTGGGTTTACGAGAGTACATCATACAATAAATCTAACGTATTTTCACTGTTTCGTCATATGAAATACATTAAAAATGAATAATTTACTTGTGTTTGTACACCATACACATTTTCATTTGTTAAGAAAAATACAGACACTATAAAAAAATTAATGAATGAAAAATATGATCTACGAAACTAGCCATAATTTAAAAACGGAATATCACAGAATTGATGTAATATGCCAATGTCGCTTTTTTTTCTTCATCTGTATTTATTTTGTAGTACACAAAAATACAATCTTGTAACCAGGGTCCAATGAAGCTGTACTATTTCAGGTTCTGATAAATTAGGAAGGCTCGAACTAGTCCCACAAGAAATCCCCTACCCGCCACGGTGATCTAGTGGTTGTGGTGCTCGACTGCTGACCCGCAGGTCGCGGGATCGAATCCCGGTCGCGGCGGCCGCGTTTTTGATGGAGGCGAAAATGCTTGAGGACCGTGTACTTAGATTTAGGTGCATCTTAAAGAACTCATTCAATGAGTTCAATGTTCGCGGTGACTTCTTAGCTGGAAAGTTCTAAAATTACTCTCTACCTGGAAGTAGGAAGGAAGTGGAAATTTTAGGGCTCGTGTTTCTTTGTTAGACACAGTATTAATGAGAACTAACAGACAGTGATGCCAAGGAATGTATAGGGGATGTTATTAGAAGTAATCGTAATGTAAATGTGCAGAAAGAAAAGTGGACGATAAGATAAGTCGCCGCCGTCATGGCTACCAGCGGCGCTGACTGACACTCCCACGTTTATGTATCTATGTACATGGGCGTCGGCAGGGGGGGGTGCAAAAGGGGCACTTGCCCCCCCTCAAGCTACACGAGCACTCCCCCCCCCCAAAGCCACAGCAGTGCCCTTCCCTCTCCCACCATGATGCAACACGGGTTTGCACCCCCCAAGACAAAATCCTGCCGACGCCCATGTCTATGTATACCCCATAAAGTGGACGGGGAGATGACCGCCGCTGTAGCTCAGCTGGTAGAGCATGGGACGCGTTATTCGAAGGTCGCAGGTTCGACTGCGACCTTCGAACTGCGACTCTGCCAGTGGCAAGTTATCTTTTCGTCCACTTTTCTTTCTTCACATTTACATTATATTTACAACTAATAACTTCCCCTATACATTCCTTCGCATCATTGTCTGTTAGTTCTCATTAATATTATGTAACTGTAAATAACTCGATCTATTTTACGTAAACTATATGCATGGCGCACTGAATTTATTATAATTTATTATTTTATTTTTAACTGATTTGTGGCTTGAAGATCAAGCGAGTGGGAAAAGCTGTGCTCTTGTTTTTATGGTCTTCCTTATTTATAATGGTATTATTTATTGTTCAATAATAAAAATTCTACTCATAATACCGCTTCTGTTGTAATATGCTACAACTTTGGCTATAAAATTAAATGAAATGGTTACTTCGGCTACTTTTAGCTTGGGTTGTGGCTACTCTTCAAATCCACCCAATAGCAATCCCTGATTATAATAAGAAAAATACAGATGAGGCATGGGCAGTTGCGATAATGGGAAAGCTCTATTGTACGCTGTATAGGCAGCATTAGCGTAGCCAGGGAAATGGGGGGGGGGGGGGGGGGGGCGTTCAAAAGGAGGGGGGAGGGGGCTCAAAGCAGTAGCGTAGCCAAAAGTGTTTTTGGGGGGGGTTGGGGGGGGGAGTTTAACCATATTTTGTGTTGGCGCGCACGTTTTTGTGTGGACATGTATATATGCGCACGCAACGTTAATCCCCCCCCCCCCCCCATCCTGCTCCAGTGGTTTAAACCCCCCGAACATACACACACGAACGTACCGGGGGGTCAAAAGGTCCCAGGCCACGCTGCCATAGTAATACATATGGGATAGTGGCCTGGGAACTTTTGACCAGCCCTGTACATAAAAGCAAAAGCAACCTGCAGACTATGATCCTGATAGCCAGGTTAATAGGATTACCTGACCGCTGTGGTGAGTCACTGCAGCGCACTGGCTTCCACCATATAATGTGCAGCCATGCAGGTGTCGCGCATCCGAGTACATCGAGTAGGTCGTGGGTTCGATGCTCGGCCGCTTTTCGATTGAAAAAGAATGCAGAAACGGTCCTGCGCCGTGTGTACAGTCTCGTGACTATAAAATAAAGTGCTAATATTTGAAAACTACGATGTGCGTCCAAGTGTTCGAGTGCTTCTGTTGGCAGTGATCTTTTCGCCCCAAAACCGACGCAGCTGCGGCCTCAGCGGCTCTGCAGCGTGCAGATCGTGGTCTGTTGGAACGCGGTTTGAGCTAGTATAGCGAAGAAAAGGAACGAAGGATTTCTAGATATATATCGGCCAAGATCCCCGTTTGCGGTCGTATTATCCGATTTTGGTCCAAAATGTGATCGTATCAAACACATGGAGATGTATTCATTTCCAAGGGACGTTGTCGGGGAATAAAAAGCAAAAAACGTATTAAGCCGGAAAACGTTTTATGCGGAATCGTATCGGCGAGATCCCACTGTATAGCTATATAGGCTCTCTGCGGTATACGACATCACTCACGCAACCAACTCACGCCATCTAATTTTCTTCATTGTCATCGTCAGCCATTTCATATATATAAGTCCAGAGCGGGACGGAGACCTCTCCCTATTATATGATCTTCAATTTCTCATTCTTTTGCGTAATATGATTCTTGATGTGCAACCACCTATAGCTGAGGCATGCAATGACTGTTATCTGGTTCGTTTGCATACGTATACAGTCTTCTGACCACGTCACCCACTGAAGTCGCTGGGTGGGGGGCTCAGCCCCCCTCCTCCACGAAGTTTTTTCAATTTTGCACGTGCACTTTACACCCTTAAGGGGGGTTTTGCCGTGTCCGTGACTAACACCCTAGGAAAATGGTGTTTTCACGAGTGAAAACACTCATACCATAAGGTGTTGCCACTGGCCTAACACCGTTATCATGGGGATGTTTCCAATGGCCTTGACACCCTTTACACTGAAAAAAAAAAATGTTAAAAATAAATCTACCAGTCAGGGAACATGCAATTACAGATGGCATCAGCATAGAAGGTGCACGCACGCGCCAATCCGTACACACAACAGAGCGTATTGTAAAATACCCCATGGACGGAGCGCTCCCGCTACACAGCCTTGCACTGACTTTGTGGTATATATAGCCACGGTATTTTAAGCCGCCGTTCAGTGCCGGTGGGGATATTCTTTTCCGCATAAATGAACATTAAGAGAATAGGCGTAAATTATTGTATGCTTGAAGATAGCCGTAAAAGACACGTATCTTTTAATCTAAACTCGCCTAAGATCCACCTACTTTTTTTTAATCAGCGAGTCCTAGTTCTCATCTGCCATGCTATGGTAGGGGCCATGGGTGTGTCGATAACCCATAACACCCTTAACTCCTAAGGGGTGTAGTTAGAAAATCACCCCTTAAAGGCTATTTGGAGAAGGAAAACACCCTTACACCCTAATTTTTGCAAAATTTGGTTAGGCGAAAGGGTGTTTTTCCTTGCTTGAAACCGGATTTGCTTGCTTGAAACCGCCTTAGGGTGCAAAGTGGTTTACAGTGTATACAGTAAAAAGTTCGTTGATTCTGATTTCACGGGACCGAAAGAAAATGTCTGAATTAACCGAATTCCAAATTATCGAAAGTGTCGAGAAAACATTAAACAAATGTCTGTTACGTCAAAACACTTTTTTTTTTTTTTTGATAAATACGTAAATCCTGTACTCACTTTGTCTAATTAGGAGCAGTATAAAAGCCGCAAATTTCGCCACTCGCGACTTCGTTCACTATGTGACCGCGGCTCCCTCTCCGAACTAACCAGAAAGGCGCTTAGCCGAAATTAACCCGAAACGTCATTACTGCAGTTACCGTGTTGGCGCTGATGACGATGGCGATGTAGACTTCGCCGCCTCGTTTCGGTTGTCCGCGAACGTCGTTCGCGCTCCGAGAATCTTCCAAATTAACCGGGTTACGACCAAGTATGACAGAGTTAACGAGAGTTTGATGGCAATGCATAGTTTGAACAATGCATAGGCTTGTTGGGACCAGAGGACGCGTCCGAACTATTCGATTTTCCGAGATCAGTTTCTAACGTTGGACAGGCGCAAAATATATGTTCGAGTGTTTCATGGTAACTGATGACCACAATCGGGACCTGTGTCACTGCAGCCGATCAAGTGGGCATCTCTCTCTCTCGCTCTCGATTTTGCGAATTAACGGGTGTCGAATTAACGAGCTCTTGCAGCCTATACACATACAAACGCTCGCATGAACATACGTAACGGTCTCCGGAACCAATAGAGATAACACCGCAACAAGAACGGCGGGAGGAGCGACGGTGGAGAGGGGGGACAATCACTAAGAAAAGTCGTTAGCTTCGGAGCCGGCCGGACAGTCATCCCCTGATGAAAAGACCGAACGGGTCTCGAAACGTTAGGCCAGTTTTTAATTTCAATATTAAAAACTTAGACTAAGAAAAGTGGCTCTAGAGTTTGTTTTTAGGGGCGAAGCTCCTTATGCCGTGGGTCGTGCGTCCCTTGTTTGTAGTAGCCACCTGCGTGATGACGATGACGCTGCCATCACGGCACACCACATGGAATGTGGTGTGCCGTGATGACGATGACGATCGCGATGCCATACAACACATGACATCGCGATATGGTCTCACATGCACATCGTCTGACCACATGCAACCAACCACCATCACGTCTTTGCCGTGGGTCGTACCCACTATGCGTCATAACGATGACGCTGATGACGATGACGATCGCGATGCCATACAACACATGGCATCGCGATACCACATGGAATGTACCCACTATGCGTCATAACGATGACGCTGATGACGATGACGATCGCGATGCCATACAACACATGGCATCGCGATGGTTTACCGATGGTTTTCGTATAATTTTTTACCCAGCCAGACAGATCTCTGTCAAATATGTTTACATTTAAACATACGTAACGTATGATTGAACCCCTTCGCAAAATAGGAGGAAGGGAAACAAGCGGAAGGACAGGGAGGTTAGCCAGCCTTCGCAAAATAATTTCTGCCTTCACCAGTGACATCACCCCACATAACCCCACATAACTTTCCGAGTAACTGACTGATACATGGCGCAGAAACTTCAAGGATAACAATAGAAACTGGGGAACAAGTCAAGGACAACGCAGCGTGCGATGTCGAATGGAAAATGAGTAGCTTAACGTTATAAGTAAGAGACTGACAAGAAACTGATTTAACATTTTTTTTTTTTTTTCAATTCTTGTTACGGGAAAACAGTATTGCTTAGATTGATATTACTACCTGTTTTGTTATAACCCGCCGCAGTGGTCTAGTGGTTATGGTGCCCGACTGCTGACCCGCAGGTCGCGGGATCGAATCCCGGCCGCGGCGGTCGCATTTGCGATGGAGGCGGGAATGCTTGAGGCCCGTGTACTTAGATTTAGGTGCACTTTAAAGAACCCCAGGTTGTCCTAATTTCCGGAGCCCTCCCCTACTCCGTCTCCCATAATCATCTCGTGGTTTTGGGACGTTAAACCCCACCATTTATTTATTACCGATTTTGTTGTGTGTGCATTAACATATTTTCAATCAGTGGGATTTTAATGTAATGCTGCATCTGCTCACTGCTACTATGTATTTATTTTGCGATCACAATGAATGTCTAAGGTTTACTCCTGTGTTATACTTGATGTTCCTGCTACAATGACGTATTAATTCCATGTTTCATATATCTATACTTTTTTATTCCTTAAAGGGGCCCTCCAACACTATCCAACCCCCCCATTTTTTACTCGTGGGTTGTGTAGACTGATGGCTGGGGATAATTTTGGCATAGGTCTAAGCGCTGATATTACATGATTTAGTATTTTAATCACGCAATAAAGTCACTACATCGCTGCCGACCGCATCAGCGCGTAGTGGCGCTCGCCAGAAACATTGCGGGCGGAAATGACGACACGAGGTCACCGCTTATGATTCTGACAAGTCAGGGAGGCTCATTTCTCACCTCGCTGCAGCCTCACTTCGCTGCCCGACCATGTAAACAAAACGGCGTGGTCAGGCACCACGTTGCTTGTTGCTGTGGTAAGAGCGTCACCAATACATTCGACTGAACAGGCAACAATGGTTTGAGAGCTTCCCCTACGTACGCGCTTTCAGCTCATTTCATTGGACACACGAAATACGTCACAACAGGCGAGTGAAATGGGGTCATGTGACCCCGCGAAATTCGAGCTGAGGGTAGGGTTTTTTTTTTTTTGTATTTTGAATTTTTCGAAACGAATAACTTCGGACAGCGGGCTCCTGTCGCTGTAGTTCTTGCTGCACTAATCTGCCCATACTTCACTCTATGCAGCCCGCAAGTAAAAAATGGAGGGTTGAAGAGTGTTAGAGGGCCCCTTTAACATGTTCCACAGTTGTATCTCGTGCACTGGTGTTGATATTTTCCTGATTTTTTTTTCCGCTGCTTTTTCAAATGTGCCCGCTCCTCTATGTAATACCCTCGTAAGAGGGCCCTTAGGGGTACTTTGTATAAAAAAAAATTAAAAAAATAACGAAGAGAGCTGGAGTAATACTGAAAGGGGAGCTAGTTGGTACACATTCATCGTAATAACTTTTTTAGCGCAGACTAACACACGGACATTGGGTGACATTGTCGATATATATGTTTTCTTTTGCTGAATAAAGCCTTCAGTTGATAGTAGCGCTGGTGTTGTTCCCTCTCTTTGTCCGTGTGTTAGTCTGCGCTAAAAAAGTTATTACGATGAAGAGAGCTGCTTGCGTAGATCGGAAAGCAAACAGGGGGGATATCCCATTGTCATTAAGAGTAAGGAAGTGGAACTGGGGGAGGCAATTAACGTAATGCGTATAGGACTGATAGCCGCTGGTCAGTTAGAGCGACGGAACGGGTACCGTTTAAGTAATGGGTTCCGCTGCAGCGGGGGGGGGGGGGGGGGGTCGGAAAGTTTGGTGTGGTGATGGAAATTAATTTGCTCATCGCGGGGTTGTTTTATATGGGCGTCGCTTTAGGAATTCCAGTGTTCGCAACAGCATGATTCAGAATGCTGCGACATAATTCCGGAAACTGTCAACTCGGCGCGTTGTAATATGATGTCCTGACCCGCGAATAAAAGGCGTCCGCCGCTGAAATGCGCGCTGGCATTCGAAGGGGCTATAGCATCAACTGCAGTCAGTGGTTGAGATAAACAACATATGTATGCTATTGCTGAGAAAAAAAAAAGCTGGAGCGGACATTTGTCCTCTCTAGGTTTGTTTATATCCGCTCTAGCTAGTCGTTCAAGCCAAGAATTATTGTTAAGGGCATACAGATAAATGTGTGCAGTGTAGAAATAGAAGCTTGAATGAAAAAAAAAAAAAGTCGCAGAGATATGCATGATGCACTTAAGTTATAAAATAAAAGTAAGGTCGTGGGCTGTCGTTGCCATGTTTCGAAGGGGACACCAATAAATGCCATCATTATCATGTACTATCCGTCTAGTCATCATTATTGACAGGCGCGCGCATATGGCTTTGCTGCACGGCGCATATATGCGCGCCTGTCCATGGTGATAACTGGACGGCGCCCACTATACCATTGCGAACGCTTGCCGCTGCTCGGGTTTCATTAGACGCAGATAGCACGAGCAAGAACTGGCTGTGGTTACCCGTGACTGTGCGGCGTCCCACTGCTCGCTCTGTTTTATTGCGATAGCAATTATATGGACACTCTCGGCTGGTTTTTCCGTCGGCGTCGCCGTTGGCCGCCGCCGTCATCCCCCCGTATATGTATATGTATATATATAACCGGCCCCGCCCGTCGTTCGTGAGCGTGAAAAGACGCGAGGGGGGGGGGGGTCCCTCGAGCGACCTTCGATTTTACGACCGCGGTCGTCGCGGGCGCGCGCGTTATCTCCCCTTCTCGGCGGCCGACAGCGGGGGGGGCCGGTGTACCCTTCTACGTGCTGCGCTCTCAACGCAAAGAGAATTTGGTGAGCAGTGTCCCTGGAGCGGCCGTATGCTCTTAAACCAGCGTTTTCTAGAGTTGCGTGAGATCGGATCCAAAAAAGTTAGCTGCCATAATAATAATATGTGGGGTTTTACGTCCCAAAACCACGATATGATTATGAGAGACGCCGTAGTGGAGGGCTCCGGAAATTTTGACCATCTGGTGTTCTTTAACGTGCACTGACATCGTATAACATTACAATTTGTTGCTATCGCATTCATTGCTTCACCCCTGCGGTGAAACTGACTTTTTGTTTTTACAGCGAAAGCTGTTATCAGATCACAACGGTAGTGACAGTGGGGTAGTTGTCCGCCGCCGCTGCCGCCGGTGTCCGTAACCTCTATCGCACGAAATCAGAAAAATGAAACGAAAAAAATTTTTAGAAAAACGTCGGCCGCGCCTACTGACTGTCATCATCAACCAAGCATTAGCACCTCTCAAAGCGGGTAAAGTCCTGTGCCCTCAACCTCGCTTTTCAATGTGAAGCGATAGCGTCAACGCTGGCGCTTGAAACTCCTTCGCAAACACACCCTGTACAGGTGCCATGTTGGGCAAGGAACCGTGTTAACATATGTAATATAGCGTCGTAGAATAGTAAAATAACCAGGCGTCACACAATGTGAGTTGCACGACGAGTGGGTCGTTGAATGCTAAGCCATTATAAAATGCCCAGCCATAATTTTTTATTGTCATTAGCCACATCACAAAGAAAGTCCACATAATGCGTTAAATATGTGTAGCGGGTATCCGCAGAATAACGAATAATGGCATAGCGGGTGCGTCCCCACTTCCTGAAAGTTACGCTGATTTATGGCATAGTGTGTGCCTTGCATGTGTACTTGTATTAGTTCCAACAAGAGTTATCAACGGGCTCTGGAAAGGACTCTTTCAGTTTTCGCCGTGACTGTGCTGCGTGTTGTGCGCAGGCCTGGCGTTTTTTCTGTTTTTTCTTTCTTTTTTTTTTTTCAGACAATACAGATGTTTTTAATTAAAAATCGAATGACAGTAAGGCTCCTGTCGTTTTCGCGCATGAACTCCACGTCAAGGCGGAAGTACTTTGCCGCAGTTAAAATGACACTGTGGCGATTAATAAACAAAATATGTTAATTAGCTTTTTAATTATTTACTTGATGGCAGGCGTTAATCTTGCAAAGTTGTAGTGCGTGCGAATTTACGGCATACCTGTTTTCTAGAAATCGGAAAAGTTGCACGTGGTTCGAGGTATTCGTCATTGAATTTCAAAGCGAAATCGAAACTGATCGCGCCCGGCGCGCACGAAGCGCGATCGAACGTTCCGTTACGTCAGACCGGAACTACCCGTGACAAGGGAGTGACGAAATTTGAATGCAGGCGCGCCGCGGCCGCATGTTTTAGTGAAAAGCTGTACGTCAACTCACTTTTGCCACTGCATCGCCTTACTTTTGCTTGTACTGTTTGGTGCTTATCTGTTTCTGTGCACAAAAAAAAAAAAAAAATACTGAAAAAAAAATCTACCTTTTTTTTTTTGTCTGGCAAGCATAAAACTCTGGGGCGACCACTGCGGCTCTTCTTCTTGTAGACAGCCGCCGTGTGTGTGTGTGTCTACCTACTACACATAGTTTTTTTTTGTTCTTTTTTTTTTCTTTCTTTTTTAGTTTTTTTTTTTCCTGGTTAAGGCACTTGACAGTTGCCAACCCGCTACAAAGGGCATGACTACAATTCATCATCAGCATCAGTATAAATAGTTTTTCGCGACTCTTTCAGTTTAGGAAAGAAACAGATAAGTACCATCAATCCCACGCAAACATTAAGCTGTCAATACTTGTGTATTTCAGAATGCTTGCCGATTTTGCTGACCATATTCTGCCTTGGCGCGCCTTCATTCGAATTTGATCGCTTCCCTGTCGCGGGTCGTCCCGGTGTTCCGCCGCGCATTGTGCGCCCCGGACGCGATCACTTTCGATCTCGATCGCCCTCGAAATTGGAGGGTGAATATCTCGAACTATGCGCAACTTTTGTGATCTGTAAAAAAAATGGGTATGCCATAAATTATTATGCACCTTAACTTTATAATATAGACAACAGCAGTCACGTTAATAATTAAAAAAGTTGAGTTAACCTCGACATAGAGTTCATGTGCGAAAGCGACAAGAGTTTCTTTTAAAATATTAAAATTTAAAATTCTTTTAAATTTTCTTTTTAAAAATATCGCGCCATATCCACGAAGTGAATGGTGATGAGTGGGCGAAGCTCGATCGTTTTCATCCATGGCAGAAATAGAATGTGTGGTCTGGAACGCGCTTATACTTCATGGTCATCATCGTCATCTTTATCACGTGTAATGGGTACATTCCACTATACTGGAACGCGCTTATACTTCGTCGTTATCACGTGTAGTGGGTACATTCCACTATACTGCGTCATCGTCATCTTTATCACGTGTAATGGGTACATTCCACTATACGTGGCTATCTACCTACCTACCTACTACTACTACTACTACTACTACTACTACTACTACTACTACTACTACTACTACTACTACTACTACTACTACTACTACAGAGGAGGGACAGACCGACACCCTTAGGAGCTTCGCCCCTAAAATCTGCATTGTCTAAAGAAGACAAGAACACCCTGTATACGTCCCTGGTTTGATCCCGTAGCCGCGTCTATAGGCGGCATTGCCATGGGAGTGACATGCAAGAAACGCTGGTATTAGGAGGAATCTCGTTGATTCCGCATAATACGATTTTCCGGGTGATACGCTTTTTTTCCTCCGGTCGAAACGTTAGCAAAAAAAGCTTCGTGCCGGTGCAGTGTTTATTATTATTATTATTATTATTATTATTATTATTATTATTATTATTATTATTATTATTATTATTATTGTTATTGTTATTATTATTATCATCATCATCATCATCCAGATAGTGTGAATTTCGGTGTATGTCTATAAAAGTTACGAAGATCGCTTTCAGATTTTTGTTCGGTAATCGATTCTCAAGCAAGGAAAGACCATGCTTACCGCGAAAGAAATCTGAAAGTGGGGCGAGTTACATTGTATAGCAACTTTGTTGAAGCCCAAATACAAAAATCAATTTTGCTTCGTCTAAATTTGTTAAGATTAATACATATCAATATCATCTACGGGCTGTCCAGAAGGTCCACGATGCCACCATAAGGCTCGGCCTGACGGTACCAACGTGGACGCGGCCCGCTTCGGTCTGAAGAGGCCGGGCTTCAGGACTCTAATAAAGTTTTGTCAATGAATGAATAGTAGGAACGTCCATTAAGTGGCGCCCTCTAGCGTGTGACGTCGGCAGGGGACCATAGATGCACGCTATCGCACTACGCGCTCGATACGTGAAGGCAGAATGAAGATAGAAAAGTGGGCGAGTTGGATTGCGTTCATTGTTAACAGCGCGAAAAGGACGAGGACAACGTGCTCCTGTCGTCAGTTCTTTGTTCACGTCCTTTCGCTCTCTTAACAATGGACGTGAAGGCTTCACGACGCTGCCGGACTGATCTGCAGCCTTGGTCGAGTTTGTGAAACATTACTTTGCATGTCTCTTGCAACTGTGTTGACTCGTCACGGTAATGTCCATTGTGGTGGGTTTGTACGAAAGGATTCCGGGACAGTGCCCAGGGATTTATAAAAGAAATTCGGTTTTGTTGGGGTCAGTGGCGTAGCCAGGGGGTGGCACACCGGGCACGTGCCCCCCCCCGAAATTTTTTTTCGCCATGGCATACAGAGCGAAAAATGACCATTTCAGGGAGGTGCCCCTCCCAAAATCAAGGCGGTGCCCCCCCCGAAAAAAATTTCTGGCTACGCCCCTGGTTGGGGTGTCACCATAATGGGGAAAGGGGGGAAGAGGGGCAGAAGAGTTGATATCTGGGCCAGTTGGTTCATGTTACTTGAAGAAAAGCGGCGCATACGAAGAGAGGCGCATACGAAGTTATCTGTCATATCTTCGAGGCAGGCCCGTAGCCAGAAATTTTTGGTGCACCTATTGAAAACCTCGAAAACCTCCTATTTTCCTTATCTTTTCTCGGTAAAACACCCCCCTCAATCCGAATTTCGGGGGAGGCCCGGGCCCCTAGCCGCCCCCCCCCCCCTCCCCGTGGCTACGGGCCTGCTTCAAGGAGTACTGGACGCGAATTTTCAACATTTTCGGATTTGTGCGCTGAATAAGAACACGGGTGTGAAGTACCCTAGAAAGTGTATTG
>JALIZH010022964.1:0-46121 GCA_030522465.1 Rhipicephalus appendiculatus
ACCAAATTTGGTATTGAGTGACATGACTGTATGATGAACATAAATGACAACTGGTAATATGGAAATCATGAGTTGTCATGTGCGACATGACTTGCATGCCACGCTCATGGCGCGCTCGCGCCGTTTCATTAGCTTGATATACACCAAACTTGGTATTGAGTGACCTGACTGTATGACGAACATAAATGACAACTGGTAATATGGAAATCATGAGTTGTCATGTGCGACATGACTTGCATGCCACGCTCATGGCGCGCTCGCGGCCGTTTCATTAGCTTGATATACACCAAACTTGGTATTGAGTGACCTGACTGTATGACGAACATAAATGACAACTGGTAATATGGAAATCATGAGTTGTCATGTGCCACATGACTTGCATGCCACGCTCATGGCGCGCTCGCGGCCGTTTCATTAGCTTGATATACACCAAACTTGGTATTGAGTGACCTGACTGTATGACGAACATAAATGACAACTGGTAATATGGAAATCATGAGTTGTCATGTGCCACATGACTTGCATGCCACGCTCATGGCGCGCTCGCGGCCGTTTCGTTATCTTGATATACACCAAATTTGGTATTGAGTGACATGACTGTATGATGAACATAAATGACAACTGGTAATATGGAAATCATGAGTTGTCATGTGCGACATGACTTGCATGTCACGCTCATGGAGCGCTCGCGGCCGTTTCGTTCGCTTGATATACACCAAACTTGGTATAGAGCGACGTGACTGTATGACGAACATAAATGACAAGTGGTAATATGGAAATCATGAGTTGTCATGTGCGACATGACTTGCATGCCACGCTCATGGCGCGCTCGCGGCCGTTTCATTAGCTTGATATACACCAAACTTGGTATTGAGTGACCTGACTGTATGACGAACATAAATGACAACTGGTAATATGGAAATCATGAGTTGTCATGTGCCACATGACTTGCATGCCACGCTCATGGCGCGCTCGCGGCCGTTTCGTTAGCTTGATATACATCAAACTTGGTATTGAGTGACCTGACTGTATGACGAACATAAATGACAAGTGGTAATATAGAAATCATGAGTTGTCATGTGCGACATGACTTGCATGCCACGCTCATGGCGCGCTCGCGGCCGTTTCGTTAGCTTGAGATACACCAAATTTGGTATTGGGTGACATGACTGTATGACGAACATAAATGACAAGTGGTAATATGGAAATCATGACATGTCATGAGCGACATGACTTGCATTCCACGCTCATGGCGCGCTCGCGGCCGTTTCGTTAACTTGATATACACCAAATTTGGTATTGAGTGGCATGACTGTAGAACGGACATGATGACAGGTGGTAACATGGAAATCTTGGCATGCATGTCATCTACAACGCCATTGGCATGCCACGCTCATGGTGCGCCTGCGTCCAGTTCGCTAGCTTGATATACCCCAAAATTGGTATTGCGCGACGTGACTGTTGACGAACACAAATGACAGGTCCTAGCATGTAAAAGTTGACATGCAAATTATGTAAAGCATGATTTACTCCTTCCTAGCTGCTTCGCATTAGATGGATTTCCACAGTGTGTGGGATCTGCCGGCTTTTTTTTCTTTTTTTTTTCACGATTTTGACGAGGCCCCCTCTCTTAGACGGGCCGAACCTTCGGGTGTAGTTTCTTTCCAGACTACGAAATCTATCATAGTCTTCAATGTCCGCCCACCACCCCATAAGTGAACGTCGCCCTTTCTCTAATAGCTTTACCGATTTGTTAAAGGGACCCTGAAAGGGTTTTGACGATTTTGTACAAAAAGTCACAGTTTCGCCACTAGGGCGAAGCAATGAATGCGATAGCAAGAAATTAGTTTGTCACACGAAGAACGACAAGCAGCTCGATACTTGCAACGCGCCACCGCAGCACAAAGGAGGACGCTCGAAAAGGACGCATAGGTATACACAGGACAAGCGTGAACAAACAACTGTCGCAGTTGTTACGTATTTGTATTTGAGCGACGCGCTGTGAGTGTCCACAAATGCAGAAGCCGACACTGTTGTTGCTGTTGCCTCTGACATGGCTCATACCCACTCAGGGGGATTGGCCAATGATTGATTATATAATTATATGACTTTTCGACGCTGTTTGATACTTCTTTTTCTTTTAAAGTACGGCACGTGGAATGACCCCTCCGCGTCTCCTGCCACGCGGTGGCGTCTGACGCGTGCCCGGTGTTCTTTCGTTTCATTCTACATCATGAGTGGTACAGAAGGGAGCCACGTTTTCGTGCGCATCTCAAGGGCAGTTTTCAATTTGAAAGAAACTGTAAAAGCGTCGTGGATAGAAAACACGCTCAAGCTGTTCCGAGATCTGCGTACCGCGAGCGGCAAATGGTGCATATGAATAGCTCGCCGTTATATCGCTGGCACGAGCATGACGTGTGGCTGTGTTGGCTAGCAGGCTGCGGAGCGAGGGGTCGTTGGTTCAAACCCCCGTAAGGTGGGCTGGAATGACGGCGTCGACATGCAGACGGCGACGGCGAAAATCAGCCGAGAGTGTCCATATAATTGCTATCGCAAAAAATTGGCCGGTACACCAAATCCTAAGGGTCATTTACAGACTGATTTAAGCTCTCTGCGTGAACTGTGTAATTTATTACAACGCTTTAAAGCTGCGAATCGCTGCAGATCACTGCGGCTCAACCAAACGCGTTTTCAACCTCCCATTCACAGTACGACATGGAGTGCACACATGACGTCACCGTTGCTGCTGATCTGATTGGTTGTGGAATGTCTGGGAATGCGCATAAGTAAGATCGGCAGGTAGGGTGGCGGCACCTGTCGGCAAAGATACCAACCACTCTGTAATCTACCTTTGTTGCCAGACGGCGTGCGTGCTGCCAGGCGCACTGGGCTATGGTCTCCGAGATTGCGTGCAACCTGTCGGCGTGCAGTCTCGGAGGTCATGACTGGGCGAAGCTCGAATCGTCGAGTGCGCTCACGAGAGCTCTGCGATCGCCAGCGATGCCAGTGTGTCTCATGAGTTGAGGAGGCAAGGCAGGCGTGAGAATGAGGGTATGATATAATGGTCCGCAGCGGCCTTGGTACACGGCGTGTTGCTAAATTTGTGGTGCGAATGGTTTGATGCTCTAGCCTAAACGCTGACAGAACTTCAAAAAACCGTTTCAGGGTCCCTTTAAAGGGTCCCTGCAAAACCTTTGCAGCATGAGTAAGGTGCCGATCGGTAGTCGAGGCTCCAGAACGCGCGAGCCAAACGTTATAGCGCAGCCCGCGGAATGGAATTTACAATTAGTTCTCAAAGTTAGCTAGAAATCATTCCATCTTCTTTGTACAAGGGATGCCACATACCCAAATTTACGGCCATAAGCGGATTTGAGCATCGTGATCTGCATAGCTACCGTGGCCGCCACAGGAGGCCGCCACGTGCACGCGCGCGCGCACGCGATCACCCTGAAAGTAAGCCGCGCGTTCAAAAAAAAAAAGTGCTGAAGGTCGTGACGCGCACGAAACATAACTTACTTCCCCCGAGCCATCCCTCCCTACCTAGCTTCCAGCGCGCTCGTCGGGACGAAAGAAGAGATAAAGCAATTAGAGAGTGCGACGAGTATCTAACTCCGCTTGTACTCGGCGGATTCTAAAAATTTTTGCGGTTTATTCGTAAGGCAACAAACTTCTTTAATGAAGCCATTCAACGATTACTTCGAATAGTGTTACAGGGCCCTTTTATGGCACGCCGCACAGTGAACTTTATCTTCGCCCTCACTCTTACTGCAACTTGCGATTGGTTCGCCAGCACACTCGTGAACCGCGTCATCATCGGCGTCACCAGTAGCGTTCGAGATTTCACCTTCACGTGAGGTTGCGCGCATATATGGCCCCAGCATCGGTGAACCGAACGCGATTGTTTCTACGTCAATTCCCCCCCCCCCCTAGTTTGAGAATGACAAGGCAAGGGTGCGGCCCGTACACTAGTCTATATTTGAATACAATATATTTGAATACTCTGACAACTTCAACCACTTTGCGTTATATGTACAGGGGTAGTCAAAAGTTCCCGGGCCATTATCCCATGTATTCCATGGCAGCACGGCCTGGGAACTTTTGACCAACCCTGCAAGTATCGAGGTATATTATGTGGTACGGGCGCCCCAAATATTTTTTACGCTGCTATTTTAATGAAAATTATGTCCGAACATTTTCTCGCTGCTGGGCGAGATTGAATTCTAGCGACGCTGGTTTGCCAAGCACAGATGTCCAAAACTTTAGCCCTCCGTCACGAACAAGGTCACGAACGCCATGGCAATAATTTTTAAGGTTTAACGTCGTAAAACCACGATATGATTATGAGAGGCACCGTAGTGAAGGGCTCCGGAAATTTCGACCCCCTGTGATTAGGAACGCGGGCCTCAAGCATTTTCGCCTCCATCGAAAATGCTTGAGGCCTGCATCGAAAATGCGGCCGCCGCGGCCGGGATTCGATCCCGCGACCTGCGGGTCAGCAGTCGAGCATCACAACCACTGGACCACCGTGGCGTGTCATGTCGCAGATAGTGAAGCTATTCGTGCGTCACCACGATGCAGTGAAGTAGGTCCGAAAATTAAATAGCAAGGTATTCGTACATTCACCAACGATGTAACTCGGGGCAAATGACGAGCGTATGTCCCGTGATATATGTATTACAAGAGGTGTAGTGCAAAGTATCTGTGTCCTTACCGCCGTCGGGGCTCACTAACACGTTCACGAAAACACCACGGTGCATGCGCTGTTAACGCGTCTTGTAAAAGCGTTCCCCTTTACACGAGTCGTTTTCTATAGGCTACGGAAATTTGTAATACTGTGCACTCGTAGTGAAATAATGAATAAATGCTGTGGTCAACGTTACAGTAGCTTTGAGCAGGAAATGTCCAGTAAACAATTCGTAATAGTTATTTACCGATAAAAAAACTGCACTGAGTAGGCGCTTGTGAAATTCACTGTCACGGCAAGGTGCCTTGGGAATCATATCGAAGACTTAGCGCACGAAAACACGAGGACGCAAGGTAGGTACAAGGACACAGCGCTACTAACAACTGTTGTTAGTAGCGCTGTGTCTTTGTGCCTACCTTGCGTCCTCGTGTTTTCGTGCGCTAAGTCTTCGATATGATGTACCAACTAGCCCACCAGTCTGTTTTACTGGCTTGGGAAATTGAGGCCGATGCCGTGCACTGCATTATTATTGCGATAGCAATTATATGGACACTCTAGGCTGATTTTCGCCGTCGCCGTCTGCATGTCGACGCCGTCATTCCAGACCACCTTACGGGGGTTTGAACCAGCGACCCCTCGCTCCGCAGCCTGCTAGCCAACACAGTCACACGTCATGCTCGTGCCAGCGATATAACGGCGAGCTATTCATATGCACCATTTGCCGCTCGCGGTACGCAGATCTCGGAACAGCTTGAGCGTGTTTTCTATCCACGACGCTTTTACAGTTTCTTTCAAATTGAAAACTGCCCTTGAGATGCGCACGAAAACGTGGCTCCCTTCTGTACCACTCATGATGTAGAATGAAACAAAAGAACACCGGGCACGCGTCAGACGCCACCGCGTGGCAGGAGACGCAGAGGGGTCATTCCACGTGCCGCACTTTAAAAGAAAAAGAAGTATAAAACAGCGTCGAAAAGTCATATAATCATAATAAATCAATCCTTGGTCAATCCCCTTGAGAGGGTATGAGCCATGTCAGAGGCAACAACAACAACAGCGTCGGCTTCTGCATTGTGGACACTAGCAGCGCGTTGCCCAGATACAAACACGTAAGAACTGCGACAGTTAGTTCACGCTTGTCCTGTGTATACCTATGCGTCCTTTTCGAGCGTCCTTCTTTGTGCTGCGGCGGCGCGTTGCAAGTATCGAGCTGCTTGTCGTTCTTCGTGTGACAAACTAATTTCTTGCTATCGCATTCATTGCTTCGCCCTAGTGGCGAAACTGTGACTTATTTTCACTACTTTTCTGGTAATTTTCTCCCGTTTGCTATTCAAGCATTAATAGTAATTAGCTAATGAATTATAATTCGATTTTTCTTTCTAAGGTAAATTCCCAGAAGTTATCTGGGCAAAAAGAGAGCTGCGAGGCTTCAGGAGGCTCCAGCAAAAGTAGCTAGCCGCAACGCAGCAAGTATCATGAGCCGCCATCGAACAAGAAAGCGTTCCATGTCACCCCAGATGCTCTACGTTTAGGCGAGGGAACTCAACGATCGCTTGTATATTTTGTCCGTCCCTTGAAAACGTGCTCTTAGTTTCGAAAGTGCGTTCAGAGCCACTAATAAGCATACAATTATCGTGCTCTCCAACATTCTGGCAGCATTTCCATTGGATTTTGTAGCCATTCAGATAAAGGAGGCGCAAAAGTTGTGAGCAAATCGCTTTTTGGCTGACAGGTTGTTGCGCACCCCCTTTAACATCGAGCCCGAGATGGCCGGGCCGCTGCTGCAGTTCCCTCTGGACCTGTATCTGCGCATGCGCAAGGAAGGAGGCAACGTGCTGCTCTCACCGTGGTACCTGGCCTGCATGCTGGTCGTCATGTACCACGGCTCCGGTGGGGACACACGACGGCAGATAGCGCGCGTGCTGTGCACGGACGACGACGGCGAGATCGTGTCTCGCTTCGACTGCCACGCCAGTCGCCTGTTATGCCGGGACTACCGCAAAGCCCGCCATACACACTCGGGTACACTCTAAGCCAAACGAGAGCAACGGGGGTATAGGGGTTCCTCCTTTGAGGGGAGTAACTGCATTGCCACTCCCATTACTCCCCTAAAAGGAGCAACTGCAAGGGGATGAACCGTTACTCCCCTTTCAGTTGCTCCTTCGCAGGATGAACAGTTACTCCCTCCAGTTGCTCCCCGAGAACCAAACGTTACTCCCGCCGCTTGCTCCTCGAAGACCAACGGTTAGTCTTTACCGTTACTCTCGCGTTTTTGCTGTTACTCTCTGAGGAGCAACTGTTCATGCTTCCAGTTACCCCGAAGGGGATGAATATTTATTTCGAACATGCATTTCAGATGCTGAACACATGGCCAGAGCTCCTTCGCAGATAACTGCTTGGGTGCTTATAACACAAAATGTAGACAAATTTAAACGAAAAGAAATGCTTTACTATTTTTCTTTTTTTTTATGCAACGTGTGGACACACACAGAAGTAGAGTTCGCTGCACACCGCTGCCAACACCAACCGAGTGGCATAATACATCAAAGGCTTCCTGCATCTTCAGATGAAAAACTGTCGAATTCCCAGCACAGGGCAGTCTGCGTCATCATGACAGAAACAAGGTCAACTTCTTCGACTGTGAATGACTCGAGCTGCGCAGGGCTGTTGCTTCCATCATGCTAGCGCCTTCGAATGTCACTGCAGGCATTCCATGTGAAGCATTTCGTTGCTGCAAAAAAGAAAAAAAAAGTGAGGGGTTTTACACGTAAGCACAGACACGCAGTTTGCACCAAAAAAAGCGATCCTTTCACATACGTAACACATAGAAAAAGTTTGCACTTACCAAAATTCCCTTGCCTTCTGCATTTTTGCATAATCGGGAACAAATTTATCTGCGGTATCCACTAACACGAGAAAATCATCATAGACCTGCAAAAAATAAAAAAAATGAAGAACATGCATCAAATATTGTTTTATTTAGTTGCAGTAAAGTCTGGTTAAGAAAAGCCAAGTGGGAATCAGCCTAATTACGCGCAAGTGGTAAAGCTCAAACGGCGTTATTGAGCTTAGTAAAACGACATGAAATTTCTGACGATTAGTAGTGAAGTAAAAACGTGACTTAAACGACTAAGTTTCACCAATGCTTCACAGCGCATACACATTACTTGGTGCAGAATAACGACCGCACCCAAATGAACCTATATCTAATTTCTGTGGCTCTGGCAACGCTCAATCTTGTGAAAGTTGTACATCATTAAAGAAAGGAAAAACAATCAGCCAGCTGCTTGAGAAGTCAACACATTGCGCATGCCGTGAACAAGCACAACTTTGGGGGGTCGAGAACGCCACAAGCAATGCTAGACTGTAATTACCTACGGTGTAAAAGCATTAAATGTAGTTGGAAATGCAACGAAGTTCGTCACCACTCACCTGCAAACTGATGCATGCAGTCTTTTGTCCGGCGAGCAAACTGGTGCTTTGCAGATAGCTGAAAACGTCGTGTTTACGTCGTGTTTGTTCCATCCACCAGCGAAATCCACAGCAGTGTTGCGCTCTCGAGAGATCAGCATACACTAAGCTACACGCCGAATAAATAGAAACGCAAATCTGCGAAACACACGCACGAGCAAAACATGGCACATCGGCATGCCAGTCGACCACCAACCATATGAATAAGAATAGTGCGAACGTGAACCTAGTTGCGCCGAAAAAACGTCGAGGGGTGGCAGCACGGGCGTCAGCGCAATGCTCTTAGTGTGTTCCCTTATTTCACTCATAAAAAAAAAGTTACTCGTACTAAAACTAATAATTCTTCAAGAGTAAACTGCGTTTCAAAACTTTCTGTGCTCGACTATGTAAGAAATAATGATTTAATGATCATTTAGTATGAATTGCATCGCTTGTTATGCTAGCGCCACACTTGCAGCTAGCGAGCAGATTTGTCATTATTACAAATTTTACGTTGAAGTGTACTACTAAGTCTCGCAAATGACGAACGGCGTGTCTGGGCATGTTTTTTTTCTCCCTTTTCTTATTTTGAAAGCCTCGTCATGCCTCGTTTTGCACGTGTTTCGGTGTTTGATCGGCTTTGACATGGCTTTGACGACTTTCTCTGCGCTGCTCCTGGGCGTGTGTTTTACGAAGAGCTGCCGTTAACGCAAAATGTAGCGTGCGCGTGTTCCGGCAGCTGTATTCGCGGACTTTCTGTGGTCAGCCAGCGCTGCTTTTATTATTTGCCGATGCTAAAATAATTAAGTGTTGTGGTGTGGTGCAGTGCGGCGCAAAAAAAAAAAGACAAAAATCTGGCCCCTGAATATAAATGCGGGCGCCTGCATATTTGTCTGCGGTGTCCTTTTGGGGAGTAACGGTTGCGTGACGGGAGCAAGTGCTGCCGTTCCTCCTTCCGTTGCTCCCTTTCAAACACGACTAAAACACTTACTCCCCCGTTTTCGAACTTGTCGGCCATCTTGTTCCACTTGGTCTTTTTGGGGAGTAACTGTTACTCTAAAGGACTAAAAGCAGCCGTTGCTCCCATTTCGGCCATTTTTGGCTTAGAGTGTAGGTAGGCACGCCTCGAAAGATGTATATACTGGCACGTTACATGGTAACAGCCCGCAAAAACCTGTAACTATCAGTACGCCAGAACTTCAGGCTGGTCCGATCACTGGCAGTACGACCTCACCGTCTTCGTCGCGAGCTTGTCCTCCTCTTTCCCACAGCGGCTCATACAAGGATGCTAGCAACGATACTGCGTTATACAAGCTGATCTTGTGCTCGTAGCAATACAGTAGCAATGTAGAATCACGGTCTCCAAGCTCTCGGGAAAGTCTTCCGGTTATTTTATGCTAACCTGTTATCCTTTGTTAATCTGTGTTATGTTGACCTGTAATCATTTGCACCCATCGCGATATTTCGCCCATGAGAACGCTGTCGACTACGCGCTATAATATCGCCATCAAGTAAACTCTACCTTCTACAATAGTCGCTGCTCTACACCGACTATCGATAATTTTTGAAGCGAATACGCTGCAGACGACACAGAGATGGCAGTGCAAATAATTGCATCAACAATGCCAATAGTCCCGGTTTCATTGGAACCTACTTCTTCCACAGCTTTATAGCCTCCACATTTTGATGCCCCCCTTGGAAATAAGATATTACTCCTCGGTGAATTTGCTCTCAACAATTGCCCCCGCCCTTCTGCGGATAGCACTACAGTTCTACTCCTATGAGAATTAACGGGTAAAAAAAATAGCCTGTCGTTTCTACTCGGCAGAGCTTCTAGTTCAGACCAACGCTATTGCCATCAGGGCGACAGGAAATAAACAGGAAATGTCGTTCCGTTGAAGCTACTTCCAAGGTCCCCTTCACACGCGTTAACATGCTTGATATAGACTGAAGATGTCACTGCAATGCCATTCCTTGTCTTATTATTCCCGTACATGTATATAAAAGCAAAAATTAGGAACTTAAGTCGTACCTCTGCATTCTATAAGACATTCCTGCACGTGACGGCCCGTTTCGACTGAAGTGAAGAGAGTAACCTCCAGGCCACACCTTGTTATGCCTCCCATTGGATAAGCCAGGCAAGACAGTTTGATCGCAGGGTATTCGTGGGCTCTACACTGCCCGGCCATTTACCACTTCATCCGGCAAATCTGTAGTTGGCTAAGCATAGTGCCATAGCATGATCGCGTGGTCTATCAGAGCTCCGGTAGCGCTCTATCGTTCATGTAATAGTTGTTTTTCATCCATTTTGTTGCACCGTCGTAACGCTCCAAGCGCCACAGGAACCTGCCACTACTTATAACGTTGTGCTGACACTTGTCCCGTCATCGAGCGGCTCGATTTATAATAGCATTTTACTGCACTTTCTGTGAACAGGGCTCAACGTGACCTCGTACAACGGCCTGTACCACGACGCGCGCGTCAACGTGTCCCCAGAGTTCAGAGCACCCCTGTCGAGCCTTGACCTGCACGTGCACATCCAGGGACTTCTCCGAGAGCCCCGAGCAGAGCCGGCTGGCGTTGGACGGCTTCCTGCGGGCCCTGACGGGGTTCTGCTTCAACCGGGACGTCTTTGCCGGCGACAGCGTTGACCTGGACACGTTCGTGGTGCTGGCCAGCGTGTTCTGCTTCGGCTCGCGCTGGTTCGTCGCGGGCGGGGCCTCTCGCTCGACGGGCGACTTCCATCCCGAGAAGGACAGCCGGAGGCCGGGGAGCTTCTGCGAGCGCGTGGAGACGCTGTCCATGACGGGACGTTTCCAGTACGCCCAGTTCGACGAGAACGATGGCGGCGCCTTCGAGGGCATCGTGCTGGACCTGCCGTACCAGGACCCGCGCCGCTCGCTCGCCATGTTCATCCCGGCGCAGACGTCCAGCCTCGAGGAGCTCGAGAAGCGGCTCACGGCCGCCATGATCCTCACCTGCCTGGCGCGCCTGGGACGTCGGGGCCTGGTTGAGGTCACCATGCCCCGGATGAAGGTCAAGTGCCTCACCGACCTCAAGCACTACCTGCCCTCGATGGGTGTGGTGGACGCGTTCGGCGACGCCGCCGACTTCGTCAACATCGCGCGCATCGTGGGCCTGCGGGTCTCGGCGGCCAAGCACCTCGCAGTGTTTCGCAGCGGCTATAAGGGTCCGAAGAAGTCGGAAGCCCAAGCCGCCGCCCAGGACACCGCTCGCGCTACGAGCACCACCGACGTCTTCAAGATCACGGTCGATCGACCGTTTATGTTTCTGGTGCTCGCTCGCAACCCGGACACCGTGCTCATGCTCGGTTCTTTTACGCATGCTTAGTAGCATGACATCTTGAAGCACACAACCGTGCCTGTCAAGGCGCACGTAGTTATTTGAACGTAGCGATGCAATAAATGCGGTGCTTACCGCGGTACTGATTTTTTAGCGTTTTAAATGCACTCACGCAAAACGAATCTACTTTTCGTATGATTAAGTTTCTTCGTTGTTTGCTGCTATTTCCAGCCCAAGAGTGCTAATTTCATTTTAGGCCATCCTTTAAGTATGTATTAATAACGTGCCAATAAATATGCAGCACGCAACGGCCAATGCTTAACGGACTTACGTATCGCCTCTGTGAAACCCAGAAAATAGGCGACTGCTGCACAACGTCAATAACGCATGTAAATAAAAAATGCACCAGGCCAATACAATACAGATACTTATCCGCGTGGCTTTAATTCCTTAGTGTTTGTTCTCTGGAAGAACAAACTCGATGGTGTAAAAAACATGGGTGATCCCACCATCATAGGAATCGGTATAACACGAAAGTAAAACATGTCTTCACAGATGTAGTGCTTATTGTGTAGTGAAATACGAGAGCTTGCACAATGTCTATTCGTCTTTGACAGCTAATAGCACCGTTTGACGTGGATGCACCCACGTTGACACCTAGTGGCACATCTCGACGACTAACGTGCGTCTCACTTTCCGAGATCAAGCGATCGCGTCAACCTGGGCGACAGATACCACCGGTGGTGCGTGTTCGTCGTTTCTTCCACCCACCACTTGCCCAGCCATTGGTAAGCAGCCACTCTCTGCTCTCGGCCATGGCTCTGGTGAAAGTGATGGAGTTTTAGGCCCTTATACACGTTCCAGCGAAAGCTGTTATGACACCAAGAGCCTATTTTGGCGTCGTTTCCCGGTGCTCGTAACCGCTCTCGCGCGAAGTAATAAAGTGAAGTAAGGAAAAGAAAATTCTAGGAACGGATGGGATTTGAACCCGGGCCCGATATCCTACCACAGAACCACGTTGGTGCTTGAGCCTCCATCGCAAAAATGCCTTATAAAGGTGTCATTTCGGGCAAGCAATCGTGTTAACATACGTCATATAGCGTCGTAGACAAGTGTTGACTTCGGGCGTCGTTGAACACACGAGATGTAAAACTCTGGGATACGATCTCGGCATACGCGCCGCCATCACCGAGTACATGGCAGCAGACGACACAAAGTCAAGCTGTGCGGCTCTCGCATTTCCCGTCAACGCCGACCGTCGCAATGGCGATTTGTGCGATATTAGATTGCCGCACTAGAAGTAAGTGTAACTGAGATAAATAAGGACCAGAAGCGGGGACGTACTGTTTGCCAGATGTGATCACAAACCCGTGCGACCGCACGAAAGAGCTGCCCGAGAAGTGGAGCACATGGCTCATGCGCGCATAAACAGGAAGGATCCCAAGACTGCACAACGTACGTGTGTGCAGGCGTCACTTCATAAAAGGCAAGCTGTGTTTCCAAATCTCGTGCGAAGTTGTTTCACCCATTACGCGCGACATACCATGGACTCGGACACTGCAGAAACGGACGATCCGAGTTCCCCATTAAACACTGCTTCGCTGCTGGCTGCATAATGTCCTGAACGATTCTCCTTCGTCATACGCGCAAGGCAAACGATCAAAACGCGCGCACTACGGCAAACGATCAGCCTCACGAACGTAAACACGGCGCGGTCACTGAGACCATAGAGTTTCCTAAAATTAACTAGAGGGGACTCTGGCGCTGCGATCGTTCAGCCACCATGGGAATGATGGGTAGTACTAGGTAGTACACAAATTTGCCTAGTCTTCGTGCTTCCGGCTTCGAACGCACTTGTGGCTTTGTTTATTGTTGCGCTTTCGTTCTGTTTCGGAAAAAAGAACAGACCGTAGGGAACTTCGTGAACGTATTTGAATTCGTGAGCCTAAAATGGTCAAGGTGGTGAAGCGTAACTGCTAAACCTTAGTAGAACTTCGTATTGCGGCAAAGCGAATTCAGGCCACACGCAGCCAAAAGAACGAAGACTAGGCAAGACTAGGCAAATTTGTGTACTACCCATGATTCCCATGCTGGCTGAAGCGCCGTGTGTTGCAGCCCCCAAGACACTAGCGCCAGAGTTCCCTCTAGTGTATTTATAGGAAACGCTATGACTGAGACGTGTGTGCTGTGCTCGGTAATGGCGGACGTAAGACAGACGGACGACAGGAACTGACGTCACTTGCAAGTTCTGTATAAAAGGATATAGAATAATTTACTTAAACATAATCACTCGTATGCCACACAGGCTACACAACGCCACACAGGCGAAGAGCGCGTGAGTCTCTCTACGTCAACGTCTTCGTCTTCCACTGACCACACCTAAAAACCTGTGCATTTCACCGTGGCGCTAGCGCTGTTCCAACACGAGTAATACAACCAAGCGTCACATACTGCAAATTGAGTAACGAGTGACCTAGTCGTTGATGGCTTCCAATCCATTACAAAATTTAGGGTTCAGCAAAATTTTTCATCGTCACCAGCCACAGCAGAAACATGAGCACATAATGCCTTACAGATGTGTAGCAGGTATACACCGCGCTTCTCCGCAGAATGACGAATAATGGCATAGTGGGTGCTCCCCTACTTCATGAAAGTTAGGATGATTTATGGCGTAGTGGTTGCCTTGCATGTGTACTTCTATTAGCGTTGCCCCAAGAGAATCTACAACGGGCTCTAGAAAGGCCGCTCTTCCAGCTTTCGCTGTGATTGTGCTACGTGTTTTTAACATACACCTGAACACGGCGTATTGTGAACCCCGCGCAAAGATGAAATCAACAAGCACACAATAAACACTAGTACTCGATATGCACTTCGTCAAAGCGTCGTCAATTGAGGAGAGAAACGGCACTGGGTGCTCTCCCGAGTAATAGGGTAACCTTACGCCTGTGCTCACGCATACAATACCACAGTGCGCTTAAGCAACACGAGAGGCAGAGGTTCGTAGCTTGAGCCGCGAACGCGCGCAGGAGTTCCACGTCCCGCTGGCCTCCGTTTCGCCCCACCAAGGCACAACATTCGCCCGTCGACATCGTTGCCTTTCTGTGGCGCTTAATGCAGCAGTTTTATTAGTAGGTGCTATCGCACTCGAAGCAGTCGGTGGCAGAGAAACACCGTTGGTGCATGTGGAAACACCGTTGGTGCATGTGGAAGCTACACTACTCCGACAACGGTCCGCCTCGGTGGATCAGTGGCTAGGGTGCTCGGCTGCTGACCCGAAGGTCGCGGGTTCGATCCCGGCCGCGGCGGTCGCATTTCGATGGAGGCGAAATGGTAGAGGCCCGTGTACTGTGCGATGTCAGTGCACGTTAAAGAACACCAGATGGTCAAAATTTCTGGAGTCCTCCACTACGGCGTCTCTCATAACCATATCGTGGTTTTGGGACGTTAAACCCCACATATCATCATACTCCGACAACGAGCCATCCCACGCTAACACGAAGCGAAAGGTAAAGAACGTAACTGCGTTTAGGGCGACTACCCGCAGCTAGCGCGGCCATTGTTTTTCGCTGGTATCGAGACGCTTTAACCCTGGCCTCCGAGATTGCGAGCCGGCGCTCAATCTCAGAGGCCATGCTTTAAATGCGTCGTCACCGATTCGTTCTCTATCGGCGCTAGTAAGTCGCACTAGTAGTATCGTCGCGGCGCACCGAATCATACGTTCTATTCCCGGCGGGGGGAACATTTAAAGACGATAGTCTTTCTTGGGATACTTCAACGCAAAAATTTTGGTCTGTCTGTCTGTCTGTCTGTAACCCGATTCAGCTACTCGGCCAAAGTTTAACTACTTTCTGAACGCCCAGCCATCTTGAACTGGTGTTTGCGTTCCTACTTGTGAACATATTCGATCAAAAAGCAAATACTACGCACACCTGAGGCGCAACATTAATATGTAAGTGTCAGGTCGTGCGTTCTTTTATTAGAAAATACATAAGTACGCAATTCTAAAGACCCTAGTGTTTTTTAGGCTGCGCTGAAAATGCGACGCTGTGCACGAACTGCGACGCTTTGCACGAAAAATCCCTGTGCCGACGATAAGGTGCTGCCGCTGGCAGTGGCCCTTGGTCATGGTGTAATGTCCTTGGTTCAGCACAAGCTCATGTCTTTCAATGGCGTCCATATCTCGCTCAGCGCCTCCTCTATTAAGGCGAAAGCCTTTAATGTCTCATGGTCACGTCCGTCCGGTGTCCGTCCGGCGTCCGTCCGTCCGTCCATTCATCTGTCCGTCCGTCCGTCCGGTGTCCGTCCGTCCATCCATCCGTGCGTCCGTCCGTCCGTCCGTCCGTCCGTCTGTCTGTCCGTCCGTCGGTCCGTCTGTCCGTCCGTCTGCCCGCCCGTCCGTCTGTCCGTCCGTCTGTGCGTCCGTCTGTGCGTCCGTCTGTCCGTCCGCCTGTCCGTCCGTCCGTTCGTCTGTCCGTCCGTCCGTCCGTCCGTCTGTCCGAGCTCTGGCACGGAGCCAAGTGGCCGCCGGGATGCGCAAACGGACGCCAGTCGCGTGGGACTCTACAGCGCTCGCGCTTTGCTTGCGTAGCGTCGCTATGCCCAGCGTTTGCAATCATTCTGACCGACGCCGTCTCATGGACACAGGCGTTCACGGAATACACTTTCGAATTTACAAAGGGTCCGTCAATTTAAGCGCTGGAACGCGGATGGCGTTTGCACTATGCGCAAAGAGTGAGGAAATACTAACGCATGCGAACGGAGGAAGATTAGCCTCGCGTGTCGCTGCGATTCGCGGTAAAAAATTAAAAAAGAAACCTCGCACACATTCGGTTTGTGTGTTATCCCACTGAGAGTGTAAAAGATAAAAGACATGGCATAGTCAGTGGAATGGCCACACGCTTTCGCCGAACACACTTTGGAATGTACAAAGTGTCCTTCAATTTTTTTTTCTCAATGCCAGCCAGATGCGGCCAATTCAACGTAGAGTAGGCGCTGTCTGAGGCAAGGCAAACATAGTACGGCCGGCACAAGACTATTTGCAGCGAAGCACGCAGAGACGCGGCCAATTTTTTCCTACAGTTCTTTCTTTCTCATCCGTTAGCATCCATTTTAACAACGCCATATCCGTGACAGAAATACGTCACTAAAGTCTTGGTGGGTCACGGCATAACACACTTTCGTGTTTAAAAAAAAGGCAGCTTCGCTAGTGGTACCAAGCCTGAAGGAGTGTGGAGCTGGGTGGCCTTGTTTCTCTTTTATTGCGATAGCAATTATATGGACACTCGCGGCTGGTTTTCGCCGTCGGCGTCATTTGCCGTATATGTATATGTATATATATAACCGGCCCCGCCCGTCGTTCGTGAGCGTGAAAAGACGCGAGGGGGGGGGGGTCCCTCGAGCGACCTTCAATTTTACGAGCGGGGGCGCGCGCGTTATCTCCCCTTCTCGGCGGCCGACAGCGGGCGGGGGGGGGGGGGGGGGGGGCGACGTTCGATTTTACGAGCGCGGGCGCGTGCGTTATCTCCCCTTCTCGGCGGGCCAACAGCGGGGGGGCCGGTGACCCTTCTACGTACTGCGCTCTCAACGCGAAGAGAATTCTCTTAAACAAGCGTTTTCTAGAGTTGCGTGAGATCGGATCCAAAAAGAGTTAGCTGCCAGCCTCACTTCGTATAACATTACAATTTTTTGCTATCGCATTCATTGCTTCACCCTTGCGGTGAAACTGTGACTTTTTTCTTTCTTCCTCTTTTTCTTTCTTTGTCTCTTCTACTGCTTTCTTTCTCTATTTTTCTTTCTCGCCTCCTTCTTCTATCCCTGTTTCTAGTTGTCTCTGTCTCTCTTTGATGCTGTATTTTTTTGTCTTGCTCTCTGCGTTTTCTATCTCTCTTTTGTATCTGTCAAATGCGAAGGATTTCTTAGCGAACCAAAGGCGCTTTGACCGTTTCTATCTATATATCTAGCCACTTACGTCTGGGCGCTCTCGTGGTCGTCTCCCTAAATTAGTATATACAGGGTGTTTCAAGAAACGTGTCCACTATTTTAAAAAAATCAGTAAAATGCGGTATTTCCTCGCTGTCTTCACAAGTGCTTTTTCTGTAGTGGCAGCATCTTAAGATGGTTGAAGACATGATTTGGGAGAGTAATTAAGAAAGTTAAATTAATTAACTTTTTAATTAGCGGAGTTAGGTGGTTAAGTCCAATGGGAGAATTGAAGTCCTTCATGCGAAGAACCCATTTCAGCTTGGAGATTTCGAAAAAGCGGCCTCTATTAATTATTCTGGCGTAATGAAATTCAGGCAAGTTCAATGGTGAAACCGAAACCCAAGAACAAGCAGACGACTAGAATGACGTCACTGTTCAAGACAACGGTTACAGAGGTGCAGTTCTTCCCCATTCGTTAACGTATGTGCGTCATGCGTGCTACTACTGCAAGCGCAGCCCACACTCTCACCCCAAGAAGTCAGTTGATGGTTGATATAACGACGTTCACTCATTCTGGACGTCTCAGACGAATATAGCAGTTGCGCTCTTCCGCGTTTCGGTTTCGGTTTGTCCGCTGAATTTGGGAGAATTTCATTACTTCGCAATTATTCCTAGAGGCCGCTTTTTGGAAATCTCAAAGCTGAAATGGGTTTTTCGCATGAAGGACTTCAATTCTCCCGTTGGACTTAACCACCTAACTCCGCTAATTAAAAAGTTAATTAATTTAACTTTCTTAATTACTGCCCCAAATAATGTCTTCAACCACCTTAAGATGCCTGCCGCTACAGAAAAAGCAATTGTGAAGACAGCGAGCAAATACCGCATTTTCCTGATTTTTTAAAAAATAGTGGACACATTTCTTGAAACACCCTGTATACCCAAACTGGCATAGGAGGGCATGAGTACACGGCGAACGCAACTAAAGGGTTATGACATGAATAACGTGGCATGCCTGTCACTTATGTTAAGAAACTCGTTCCCTTAGTCCAGGGGCGTAGCCAGAATTTTTTTCGGGGGGGGGGGGAGAGGGGGGGGCGCTCCTTGACTTCGGGGGTGGCACCTCATCGAAATGGTCATTTTTCGCTGTGTATGCCATGGCGAAAAAAAAAACTCACTGGCTATTCTATGCTATACAAGGCTACAATGTGCTCTGCCAGTGTGCCTGTACAGCCAAGCGGTTACGATGCTCGCCTTCGGATCGTGGGTACGCGGGTTCGAATGTCATTTCGTCAAGAATTTTTTTTCTTGCGCTAAGGATTTCTATTTATCTCTTTCTTTCTCTGTATTCATAATATCTGGGGTTTTACGTCCCCAAAATCACGATATGATTATTATTATGAGAGACACCTTAGTGGAGGGGTCCAGAAATTTCGACCTTCTGGTGTAAGCACGCGGGCCTCGACCATCTAGCCTCCCCCGAAATATGCGACCGCCGAGGCCGGTATCGAACCCACGACCTTAGAGTCAGCCGCCGAGCACCGTAACCACTGATCCACCGTGGCAGACCTTTCAAGGTTCTATATTAGTGGGCGCCAAGTTTCACCGCAGCGCCGAAAGAAAACAAGCTCCCCAATGGATGCAAAAATTTAAATGAAGCAATGACGTGCTTGACCCCGCCTCTGGTCCCCGGCTTTCTGGGAAGATCATGCAAAGTAAACAGTTCTTGGAAAACAACTAACAGTTATAGGCCGCCACTATCGATTTAGAACAAAGCAGGAAATGTCCCACTGCGTAAAGGTCCGCCATTACATGATTATATAAGGACTTCGGCTGCTCCCCTAGCGCCCCCCCCCCCCCGCTTTGTGCGCACGCCTATGCCACTCGCGTCTTCGTGCATGTGGGTGGTTGATGTCGCAGAGGAAAGTGGATAGACCACTCACTGGCATCAGGCCATGCCAGCAAAAGAAGTGCTATTTGCAAGCAAGAAATCCACGGTCACTGCATTCTATACTGGCACTGACATTTGGGACGGAAACTGCGAAGTTAGCGCACTAGCTATAGATGTTACGGACAGCTCAAAGAGCAATGGAACATGGCCTCCGAGAGGCCACGAATGGAATGAAAAGAGTCACAACATCGCCGCAAGGGCAAAACAATGAATGCGATAGCAAGAAATTGAAATGTAACGAAGTAAGGCTAAACTCATTTAGCATCTGATGACATTACTCAACAAAAAGCTGACGCAAGGAAACGCGGCTGTTGCTGCGCACAAAGCAACCTTTGGGCTGTTCACTGCTTCAACGCAAACTGATCGGTGAAAACGCAGCACGTACAAAGGTACGAGCCGTCTGCTAATCCCTTTCAAGATATTGCGCGCGAGAGCGCACCAGGTTTTTCATTGGTGGCTGCATTGCATCAAAATGGCTACTTACGACTCTAAAAATTTCAAGTTGGCACCATGGTTATATTTCTGGCTACTTCGAACTTCTATTCTGACACAATTAGTTGCCATTTTTCTTAGTAATTGTGGGCATTTATTATACACATCTTCATCTGTACATTATCACCATCACAATGCGCTTGGTTATGCATCATCTTCGTCGCGTATCAACACGAAAAGATAAGGCGTGTATCAACATGCGGCACACCTGCCAAGATGGAGCAAGGAAGTTCTTGTTGTCGTTGCCCTAGCCTATGCAAATGACACCCATTGAGGGGGATTGGCCAAGAGTCCGGTAGTTTTATAAAATTAAATAAAAATTAAAAATGGGGAAGTTATACGATATAACTAGTAAATTAAATATGAAATTTAAGCATGCTTTCTTGCTATCAAACCGACGGATGTTGGTAAATGCGTGGCTAGCCCGCTAATCACGTTGCCCATCATCGACGCTGATGCTATGAGCCCGTTTCCAATGCTGATGCACAGCGCGTCTTCATGTGTGAACTTGACAAAAACAGAGATCTGCAACAAAATGAAGCTGGACTTGTTATTTTCAACCAAATATCGCTACTTGAAGCTGGACTAGCATTATGGCGACTACTAATCATTTTTCGGTCCGTGACTTCAAGCACGACATCCTCCTACGATTAATATTCCTGCTGAATGGTTTGTTGAAATGTTCCAATTTTACTCTGTCTCTAGCAATTACTCTATCTATTTATTCTACATAGACAATGTGCAGGTGCCCGGAACTTATAATTTGTTCATTTATTTGCAACTTGCTTATGGCTTGAATACCAAGCAAGAGGATACAAAGAAACTGTGCTCTTGTTTCTATTTTATTGCTGATTCAAAATAGTATTATTCATTGTTCAATAATAAAAACTCTTTATAACATTGCTTTTTTTACCATTTGACTAGAAATTTGGCGATAAGGTTAAATGGCTTGGCTACTTCTAGCTTTAGTGGCTCCTTTTCGACTCTACTTAATGGCAACCCTGGACCTCATCCAGCCACTGATAGGATGCAGTTGCTTCTGAAGCGACACAGCCCTTTCAACGCCATCGTCCATTCCATGGGCTTTTCGTGCAATGAAAAAAGGCCAGCATATTTCCTTTATGTTTGAGACGCGATCTATCGGCTCGGCTGCCCTTGCAAGGTTTTGCTCATGGGGCTTTCGCACATAAGAATTTTATCAATTTGGGCATTGTATGGACTATGGCGACAGCCAAAAATGCACTTGGAGTGTTCATGGTATCGCAATAAATGAAAGGCACTGAGGGGGGTTAAAACTGAACAGAATAGCAGGGTTGCCGTTGGGTAGATTTCAAAAGGAGTCAAAACTCAAGCGCAAAGTAGCCAAAGTAGCCATGTCGTTTAATGTTAGCGCCAAATTTGTAGCCAAATAGAAAAAAAAGTGATATTATGTATAGAGTTGCTAGTATTCAACAGAAAATAATATGATTTCGAATAAGCAAAAACGGCCGTATAACGAGCACAATATTTTTCCTTGTTGCTGGGTCTCCAAGGCGCAGGTAAGTTGCAAATAAATAAATAAATTATTTTGCTTTCAGTGCACCTGGATACAGTTTGTCGATAATATATAGAGTTTTTGCTAAAGTAATTTTGTGCCAACCACTCAGCAGGAACATAATACGTTGAAGCTGCATTTTCTCGACACCACGGTCTGAAATTGATACAAGTTTACAATACCTAATACCAGTTCAACTTCAAATAGCGAAATTTGATCGGAGATGAACAGTTCAGCTTCATTTTATTGTGGATATCTCTTTGACGCGCTGTGTTTCAGCATTAGAATCTGGCGTCAGCAGTCTGCTATATAGAGAGATGTTTCCTTACATGTGCACGTCCCTCTGTCTTTTCAGACGGTGGGACGCTCGTAGGGTGCCTCGATGTGCATTAGGCCGCTGGCGGGAGAAGGTCACGTGCCCGCATAGGCCAACACTACAGAAAAGCTTGCATAAACTAGTTATTCTTTAAGTTTGCTTGCTGTTTTATCTGCAAATAATACGGAGAAATGGCCAGTAAATGCGCAAAAATAGAATGTCAAAGTAGCCAGAAAGTAGCCATGGCGCCAACCTGAAATTTTTGTCGCCAGACAAGGTCAAAAAGTAGCCAATTTGGCGCAAAGTAGCCACCAACGGCAACCCTGCAGAATAGTGCAACAGTCCTATAGGGCTACGGTGAAAACACTGAAGAAAGCAGCAATGATGCCAACATCCTTTGAAGCTACATTTAAGCGCAATAAACTGAATGCTATTCTGTGTATGCCACTTCATGAAGAGTCAATTAAGTGCAGTTGCACCTGAATATAAACACAAAACTTATTTGTCAAAACTAAAAATGGTCACGGGGCACATTAGACTGAACTTGCCTTACCAATTCCACTGTTTACTCTGCTGACTGACTAATACTTCTCAGCATCTAGCAGTGTGCACGTCAATTAAAAAGGCAGTATAGTGGTGCTCGAGCTCTACAACTTTAGGTTGTAGTTAGAACATGGTATTACGAAAAAATTAATCGTTTTATGCATAAATTGGCCAGCAAACAATCTTGCTTACAAGGCAGGGCTTTGTACCACGAAGAGCTAGTGAGAAAAAATCGAGTGATATTTCCAGCTGCAAAAAACTCGGGTGTTTGCCACTGGAACAAAGCCACACATGAGCTTCTACTCACGCAGTAATGTATAAATTAACAAGGAATTTCCATATTTATTGGTCTTTAGCATATTTTCTACTTAGGCAACATACTTACAGAATTGCCAAGATTGCAGATAGTATTCCCTCGTTATAAAATATTGCGATTCACATGAACTAAAAAAACTACACCATCTCCCGCTAAAGGGAACCATGTGTAGATGCGAAGCAGCGGGCGCTAACGCTTACACTGGCGGCGGCGTTGATGCTGGCGCTCATCGCAGCGTTGCGCAGGAGAGAAAACTGGGGAGGCGCAAAGCACGCAGTGATGGAGCGGTGTTTCCTAATGGAACATGCCAATCGCTGCTAATGGGCAATGAGAGACAGAAGACTCCGACTGGACACAGAGACCCGCAGTCCGCTTTTAGTAAACGCGCACGCTGCGAATTTTTATTGTTCAACAACGCACAAGAGAAATCTCCCAATGGCACCACCTTGGAGGTCAAGATCAATTGCCATATATACGGGGTGGCCAGTGAACGGCTGTGCAGCGCGAGCAGTCGGTTTTTTCAACCAAGAAACTCGCTAGCAGACGCTGCCTGCGTCGGCGTCGCGAGGCGAGAGAGGGGCGGAGCGTGTAGGAGAGGAGGGAGAGGGGAAGGACGCGCATGCGCAGTGGGAGTGGTGGACGCCGCGGGCAGGGATGCCTGAGGAGAGAGGGGGGAAGCGTAGGAGAGGAGAGAGGGGGGGACTCGCATGCGCAATTGGAGTGTGGACGCCGCGGGCAGGGATGCCTAGAGGAGAGAGGGGGAGCGTAGGAGGGGAGAGAGGAGGGGAGGCGCATGCGCAGTGAGGGTGTGGTTGCCGCGGGGAAGGATGCCTGAGGAGAGAGAGGAGGTTTTTTATTTTTTGAAAGGGTTCGCGCATGCGCAGTAAGGGTGGTCACGCCGCACACCACCACCGGATTAAGCTTCGCCATAAGATGCTTCACATCTAAAAATTACACCATCTCCCGCTAAAGGGAACCATGTGTAGATGTGAAGCAGCGGGCGCTAACGCTTACACTGGCGGCGGCGTTGACGCTGGCGCTCATCGCAGCGTTGCGCAGGAGAGAAAACTGGGGAGGCGCAAAGCAGGCAGTGATGGAGCAGTGTTTCCTACTGGAACATGCCAATCGCTGCTAATGGGCAATGAAAGACAGAAGACTCCGACTGGACACAGAGACCCACACTCCGCTTTTAGTTAACGCGCACGCTGCGAATTTTTATTGTTCAACAACGCACAGGAGAAATCTCCCACCGGCACCACCTTGGAGGTCAAGATACATTGCCATATATACGGGGTGGTCAGTGAACGGTTGTGCAGCGCGAGCAGTCGGTTTTTTCAACCATTTGGCTTAGATCGGAGAGCAGTCGACGGACTATAGTGCTTCAGGGCGTCCCTGGGCTGGCGGGCGCCCATCATGGCAAGCCAGCCACCGAAGAAGGCGTTAGCCTTTGATGTCGTCGTCCCTGAGGGGGGCAAGTCCTGAAGACGTCGTTGACGCGACGTCTTCAATAGTAGGAATCGAAGAAGTATACTGCGTTCAACACTTCGGAGGCCGGAACTACCAAGTTACCGTCAACAGCGAAGCCGCTCTGGCTCAAATCGTGGACGCGTCGCACCTCAACATCCGAGGAGAGCGCGTCGCCATCGTACCCCCTGGGCCCCTCAAGTAACACAGGTCAACGTTCTCTTCCTGCCATGCCGCGTCCCCAGTGAGGCCCTCGCCCAGGCGTTGTCTCCCTACGGGAAGGTGCTCCACATTACGAGGGAACTCATGGGGTCGCGCCCGACCGTGACCACTGGGACGCGGTACGTCCGCATGGAAATAAAATCGTCGTCCCCCTGTGCCAAACTACCTGAAGGTGGCAGGTCACCGACTGACCTGCGACTACAAGGGTATTCAGCGCGTGTGCCGGCGTTGTGGAGAAAGTGGCCACTTCAGAATGAACTGCAAGGCGCCGTTTTGCGGGAGGTGCGGCACCTATGGCCACGACGGCAAGGGCTGCTCCCTTCCGTGCCGACGTTGTGGAGACCCCCCATGCCACCGTCGCCTGCACTATCCGAAGGTCATACTCAGAAGCAGCCTCTAAAGACTTCCCACCGCTTCAACCCGAGACGCCGGCTTCGGACAAACGCGAGGTCCCCCTGACACCTGCCCCAGACCCCACTCAAGATCACAACACCGAGGACGCGACGCCACATCCAACGCCCGCTGCGTCCCCCGTTGGCCCAGAACCAGCCAGCGCTTCCACGGCTGATGATTCGGTGTGCGTCTCACGCCCATCCGTCATCACCATAGAACGAGATGCCGGCACCTCACTCCACAGCGGATCTGCTGGGCGGACAGACGCCGACGACAGCCTGACGTCCGACGCCAGTCACGCGGCCTCCCCATCGTCTGCGAATCCTCCTACCATCGAGGAGTCTCCGTCTACAGACGACGGAACCGTCCACATTGAAGACTCTGACAGCTCTTCAAGTGAGACGCCCCTGCAGATAGACGAAGACGTTACTCCCAGCGACGTCAGCCGGGAAAGTGATGACGTTCTGGTGCCCCCCCTCTGTTCGAAGTTCCAACATAAAGCGTCACCGAGCTTCCAGCAGCGACTCGGAAACCCGCAGCCGCGATAGAAGTCCGGACACCAACGCGACCCCGGAAGCCCCGCGCTCCGGTGCGTCGCCCGGCCGCAAGAAATGACTGAACCTCTCGCGGGGTGCGTTCACCCGCTCCCGCGCCCGCTAAAGGTACTCCTGCCTTTCCGTCCCGTACTTTGTATCCTTCTCTTTCATCATGGCTCTCATTTTAAAAGTCATTACATTTAACGTTCATGGTTTCCGCAACCCTCAAAAACAGGCTGAAGTTATCAATTTTGCGCGTTCACTATCTTGTGACCTACTTTTTCTGCAGGAAACCAACTTTTTCAAGCTCTCAGATGTTTTGACATTCAAACGTGCTTTTAACATTGAATGTCACTTCTCGTTCGCTAGCACGCGTTCGACTGGCGTCGGAGTTATTGTTTTTAACCGCAGCCTTCTGCGTGACCACCATATTACCTTCGATGCCTTCGGACGCGTGCTGGCGTTCGACTGCACTTTCTTTTCTTTGCGCATCAGATTTGTTGGCGTCTATGGGCCGGCAGTGTCCGCAAACTCTGCCACTTTTTTTCGCTCTCTCGACACTTAGCTTTTAAATTCTCGGCATTTGGTACTTTTAGGAGATTTTAACTGTGTCTTAGACTCCCACGCCGATGTCCGAGGTCCAGGTCGCGGCCGGCCTAACTGGAATGCTAAAGAACTTGAGCGTCTCGTACAACAGTTGTTACTGACTGATGTACATGACCGTACGTATGGTGGGAGGTATGTTCCTACTTGGCGTCGCGCGACATCGAGCAGTCGGCTTGATCGAGCATATGTATCCCCCCCAGGCTCATGGCCTTCGTACGCAATGTCGAGATGCTGTCGCTACCACCTACGCCCGTGTATATAAGTGACCATTGTCCGGTTGCACTGACCCTACACCTGCCTGCGGGGACGCCGGCGGTTCAGCGGCCATGGCGTCTGGATTGCCGCGTCCTTCAAGACCTTCAGACGGCCCAGGGTTTGTCCCGAGCACTACGCGCATCACTTATTGGCGCAGATCTTACTGACTGGGATCATTTAAAAGAACAATGGCGTCACCATTGTCGTGCGTCAGGTAGGGCACTTCGCGCTCGTGTGACGCAAGACGCTAACGTTTTAATGCAGAAAATCCGCATTGCCCACCGAGACCCTTGCCCCTCTCCCGTCATGCGTGCATGGCAAGCAGAGCTAGTGGACAGGTACCAGCGTATAATGCGCGCCTCTTCACTCCCAGCGGCAGCTTGGCGCTCCAGACGTGCGCCATGTGCGCACCCTGAGGTCCTCCGGTATGCACGCCGGGCGCTCATCCGTCCGTGCGGCTCGCCTGCACACACGCTGCACCCTATAGCTCCTGCCGCTAATGGCTCACGCGACTTCCAGGCTTTCACGCGCCACTTTGAATTGATGGCCCAGTCAGCTACTAACGTAAGTTCTGCCGCAGGGGGTTCGTTGCACCCTCTCCTACAAAATTTACCCCGTTACTCCAACGCGGATTCTGACACTCTCCTATCACCACCATCGGATTCTGAAATCAAAGAAGCCTTAGATGCAATGAAAAAAGGTACGGCCCCTGGACCCGATGGCCTCCCCGTCGAGTTCTACATCCAGTTTTGGCCCATTATTGGCCCATTTATGTCACGTGTCATCAGGCGCTGTTTCCACGATCTTTCCCTCCCGCACTCTTTCCGCAGTAGCCGTATCACACTGATACCCAAGAAAGACTCCCAATCCACGCGACCCGAAGATTGGCGCCCCATCACCCTTCTCAATTCGGATTACAAACTCTTCGCTAACATTCTGGTACGCCGAATCAGTCCGTCTCTTCCATCGCCAATAGCTCCCCACCAAGTCTGTTCCATTCCGGGCCGCGACATTCATAGTCATACTTGGCTCACGCGTGACATAATGCAGTACACCATTGGACGATGCGCACAGGGGTTACTGGTTTCCTTAGATCAGGAAAAAGCTTTTGACTTCGTTGAACATGCCTATTTATTCAACGTCTTACAAGCATTCGGTTTTCCTGCCAAGTTCATCCGCCTCATTCATGCTATGTACGCTAACTCCGAGAGTACCCTTTTTCTAGATTCGCGAGAGAGCCGCCCATTCCAGGTTACGCGAGGAGTCCGTCAGGGTTGTCCTCTCTCCCCCGTCTTATTCGTCCTTGCCTTAGAACCCTTTTTTAAAGGTCATCGAACGAGATCCACAGATCCGTGGCTTACCCCTCCCTGGCCGCACTGAAGTAAAAGTAACTGCCTATGCCGATGATATTACTCTGTACATACACAACGAACAGTCACTGCAGCACGTCCTGAATGCCTTTTCCAATTATGGTGTGATTTCTGGTGCTCGTTTAAATTTGTCAAAAAAGCCAGTATTTCTTCATTGGAAACCCTGCCGGGCGTATTAACATCACATTGCCTTTGCAATGGTCCCCCACCATGGAGATACTAGGCGTCACTTACAATGCTTACGGTATACAGGAAAATATCTGGACATCTGTTATGCAAGCTCTAACACAAAACATAGACGCTGCTAAGCACTTCGATTTTCCCCTTTTAGAACGCCGGTACTTGTCGCAATCGGTCTACCTCGGCAAATTTTGGTACTTGTGTCACACAGTCAAACCCCCACTCCGCGTTTCACAGAAAGTTCAACGTTTAATCACCTCGTTCTTTTGGTCCGGTGGTACGGAATTATTATCGCGCCCCCACGTTAGCGCAACCGCGCAGCCGAGGAGGCTTCGCGTTCCCCGACGTGGCCGTTACGGCTTCCATCCTGTCTCTCCGCACTTTATGGCGCGTTTTAAATAATGATGGTACGCCTGCGCAGACACTCGCACGTTACCACCTAGGTCCATCCCTACGTGTCCTAGTGCCCGCTGGTCCTATCAACTGTGGCCCGCAGTCCTCCCATTTACCGACTGTGTATCGTGCCCTCCTGGCCTTCCACCGCCGTCTAGAGACTACATGCCCCGAGATCGATGTAACCGAAGCGAAAGTGGTGGACACAATGGCCGCCCTTGTGCAGCCTTTGGTACCCCGACACCGGCATGCGGTAATGAGTCGCCCTTGGAAGCACATGGTCGCAGCGGCGTTGCCAGGTCACCTTCGTGACTTTGTTTGGCGATGGGGCTGGGGCTTGCTCCCCACTCGAGATCGGCTGCAACGATGGCAGGTGGTACGCACCTCCACTTGCCCCAACTGCGTCATGGTGGAGACCAACCGACATGCGACGATCGAATGCGTGGTCGCCCGCCTTTTTTGGCGTGCGGTCCATGCTGGTTTTCGTGGGCAGGGTGTTCGAGGGTTCGTGTCCAGTGCCCGGTTCCCACGGGGGGCGCTTCACGGCACTCTTAGTAGTTGCCGGCCTGTTCAGCCTTTGGCGCAACCGCTGCGAAGCCGTCGCTGGGAATTGCCGTCGACGGGCCTTATGGCCAATATTGGGGCGCATGAGGCGCGAGATCCTCGCGTTTCTCTCGGAGGAGCTTTTCTTTTTGGGGGGAGCACGAGTTTCTGCGCCATTGGTCATGCCCTTTTGTCGAGGTTGAGCATGAACGTGTCCAAATTATTTTTCGGCCTACATGGTGCTAGGCCGCACCGTAGGGTCGGAGCTGGTGTACTTGTCTCCTTGCCCTTTCGACCTGTTCTCTATTGTGACATTTGTGAGCTATGTGTATTTGTTGTTATGCTGATCACACTTCTGCTGTTCGCCCTATGCGAAAGTGTTAGTTTCTGTGATGTACAATGGTGAAAGTGTGAATGTATCCCTGTACACTGACATGTCATGCATAATTTATGCTCTGTACATAGTGTAAATAAATTTTTTCTAAACAGAAACTCGCTAGCAGACGCTGCCTGCGTCGGCGTCGCGAGGCGAGAGAGGGGGGAGCGTAGGAGAGCAGAGAGAGGGGGGTGACACGCATGCGCAGTGGGGAGTGTGAACGCCGTGGGCAGGGATGCGTAGAGGAGAGAGGGGGGGACGCGCATGCGCAGTGGGGAGGTGTAGACGCCGCGGGCAGGGATGCATATAGGAGAGAGGGGGGGAATATAAGAGGGGAGAGAGGAGGGGAGGCGCATGCGCAGTGAGGGTGTGGTTGCCGCGGGGAGGGATGCCTAGAGGAGAGAGAGGGGGGAGAGGAGGTTTTTTTTATTTTTATTTTTTAAAGGGTTTGCGCATGCGCAGTAAGGGTGGGCACGCGGCACACCACCACCGGATTAAGCTTCGCCATAAGATGCTTCCCATCTAAAAATTAAACGACCAACTCTGGGCCGTCCGGCAGCCCGAGGATGCCACCTGAGCCCAGGGTCTCAGAGCCACCGCCCGAGGCCACCAAAACCAAAACTGCCGGCCCATTCTGTACAATAGTTTGTTTACTTCACACATCTAAGCCTACTGTGAATGCACTTTTTTAAAATATGTTTAGCCCGTGCCATTTGTCTGTGGTCTTCTATGTCAGAGAAAGAGAGCACCTGCTTTCTAAACTGCAGCACAGGAGCACAAAGGCAGCTGCAGATGCGTCGGCCCTGTTTTCCTGGATGGGCTAGGTACCATATTTTCTGGTGTGTAGCTTGCAATAACAACAGAGAAAATTCGGAGCCAAAGTGGGGGTGCGGGTTATTCAAAAATTTGGTGTTCAAGTTAGCTTCCGGGCACTGGTTCACAGTAATGTAACGAAGGCGGCTGTTCGTGACACAACATGGGGATTTCTTTTTTCTTTGTTTTTGCCAGTTGTTATTCCTTCGCGGTTAGCAGACTGGCGGTGCAGGTAATATGCAAGGGCAGATAACATGCAAGAAAATACAGTATATTTACAACATTCTGGAGAGCAATATGGTGTTGCCCAGGAAGTACTTGTTGGAAAGGTTAATTACACTAGCCTTGAATAAAGCTTTTCAATAATTTTATAATTTTAACAATCGAAAAGAAAGCCTAGTAAGGTAAAGCCTATAGGCCATATGGACATGCTTGAATCGGATGTGAATGAGTGATTCAGAGCATAGGTCGGCAAAATCGCTCATGAGTCGACTCACTCAGACTCAGATTGAGGCGTGAGTCTGAGTCTGAGTGAGCCCGGCTGAATTATAATTAGGTGAGTCTGAGTCCGAGTGAGTCCGGCTGAGTTATATTTTGGTGAGTCTGAGTCCGAGTGAGTCCGCTTGAGGAAAATTTTGGTCGGTCTGAGTCCGGAGTGAGTCAGGTTGACGAAAATATTCATGAGTCTGAGTCCGAGTGAGTCCGTTTCAGGAAAAGTTTAGTGAGTCTGAGTCCGAGTGAGTCTGGATGACGAAAACACCGGTGAGTCTGAGTCCGAGCGAGTTTGGTTGGAGAGAAATTTCGTGAGTCTGAGTCCGAGTGAGTCTGCTTCAGCAAAATTTTGGTGAGTCTGAGTGCGAGTGAGTCCGGTTGAAGAAAATATTAATGAGTCTGAGTCCGAGTGAGTTCGCTTCAGCAAAATTTTGGTGAGTCTGAGTCCGAGTGAGTTCACTTCAGCAGAATTTTGGTTAGTCTGGGTCCTAGTGAGTGCTAAGCGAAAAACGTTTATTGAGTGAGTCTGCGTGGGCTCCATTTATTTTGCCGACCTATGGTTACCAATATTTATAGCCTCCTTTTATGGCGTGCCTTGTAATCGTATAGACGTACCGTCTTGTAAAGCCCTAGAAATTATTTTTCAAATTATCAAGCTGTCCATGCCCTCATATACGAGGGCATGTAAGTGGGCTGTGCAGCATGTTCTGACACATGCACAACTCCAGGCACTTTTATTAAGCGACATCGTGATCCACATTGAGTTTGATCTACAATTATGTACCTAATCAACGGAGAATGAGTGCAATGTTCGAGCTTCATCATCCATGTGCATTCAAATACGACAAAGCAGCACGATTCGCGAGCATCGAGCGCCCCTTCGTTCTCTGCTGCATTGAACCGCTTGTGTCTTTAGATGTCGCTTCGGTTTTTTCATGAATAAATGTGGCAATTGGGAAATTTTCGAGCGCCACACAAGACATTCACAAGTACGAGAGAGACAGGACGGGCACTTTTGAATGCCTTGTAAATGCATTGTACCGCGCTCAAAAATTTCCCAGTAGCTATGCACCATCTCGCCGAATTTCAAGCTTTGTTAAAAATGCAGCGACGACACAGACCATCGGCTTTCGTCATGTCATTCGCTACCAATTAAACAGCGGCTTCGCTATTTAAAGTGGCTAGATAAAGCTTGCCCCCGTGGTACCTCGAAAGTTGTAGCGACCGGATTTCAAGGAGGAAGGGGGTAGAGACGCACCATTCATGCCATACGCGACGCTTCATCACTTGCAAAAACAAATTTCTTTGGGCTGTGATGTGGTCAAAGAATTCTGTTACCCCTGGACAATTCATGGAGCTTTTAAAATTTAATGACCTCTTCGAATTCTAGACTCTCTTTGGGAGATATTGCTGCCCAGAGCTGCCCAGATTGCTGCCATATTTTCCCAGCACGCCTGCAGTTCAGTCCTTTCCGACTCAAGCAAAACCCGTTTTTTTTTTTCGTATTTTTTTCTTTTCTTTCCTATTCAAACACCTTTCCATTCATAGTCAGCGTTGACGCGCCGAAGCACTTTCGGTGGTCCCTCAGCCATCATTGTGTTCGTCCAAGCCACACGGCAAAACGCTTCATGGCACGGCCGTTTCCCAGGCTCGTTTCTCGTATCTTGCTTTCGAGCTCCTAATACCCCCCGAAGGAATGCAAGGAAAGTACAAAACGAAGCAACGAGCTCGACACTCTAGGTTTGGGGCCTGCAACACAAATATCTCTATTCTTTCAAAAGTGAACATTCGGCAGAAGTCTGTCTGGTTGGGATAACAGAAAACTGGAGAAAAGAGAAAACTCCAGCCAAAATTTATTTTAAGAAACCGCGACGTTTCGAAGCATGATCGGCTTCTTGTTCAGGGGTGAGAAGGCCCGAGATGTGCAACGCCTTCTTGCCAGGCGTGATTGCTTGCTGTGAGTCGTCGCAAGCCCTGGCAGTAGAGGAAGGGCAGTGCCCCCGTGGTGTGGTTGATGTTTCCCGCTGTCTGCTCAATGTAGCAGGATTCGAGGAGGGGCCGCCGGCGAAGGTTCCTTTCTTTTTCCAAAATCACCGCGCCGTCGGGACTGGTAGGGTGGTCAAACCGCTGGCAGTGCTCTGTCACTTCGGTCCGTCCGCTGTTCAAGTGACGGAGGTCATTCTTGTGCTGCCGCATTCTTTCATGGAAGTTCAATTGGTTTCCTCCATGTAGGAAGCGGGGCAGTCGGCGCACGTGATCCGGTACACGATGCTCTGCGCTTTTTCCGCAGACGCGCTGTCTTTGGGCCGAGGGATGAAACTGCCGATGGTGGTGGATGGCTTGTGGGTGTCACGTTTCCCCCGTCTTTTCTCTTACGGAGGGCTCTGCGAATAAACGCCTTTGTGTAGCCGCTGGTGAAGAGGTCGCGAATTATTGTCTTCCGTTCTTCTATCCACTGCTGTGGCGACGATTGGTGATTTTGGTTGGAGTTTTATATTTAAACTCGTGACGCAGTGGGTGGTTGGTTGGTTACACAATAAACGAAGGCACGTTTAGCTGCAGTAGGGCGATAGGAACTTTAAAATCGATTTTAAATACGTCCTAGGCTATATTATCTGTTGATATTTCGTCGATGATGCGCGTGTGTGTACACAAATCTATCCCACATGTTATCTAGCCTTCAAAATTTTGTTTCAGAACTTCAATGGGAAAGATAGTGGGGGTGGGGGAGGGGGGGGGGGGGGGAGTATGCGCTGGTATGAAGATAAGGAGCGGTCTCATAAATATACGAGACTCGAGCACTTCTCTCCATCCCTTACCCCCCCTCCCTGCATCTTTCGAGAATGTAGGCTTTGAAGCAGGAAAAAAAAAAAGCGCATGTCCTGCCTTCATGTCACTCATTTTGTATTCGTTGTAGCACTGGCTTTCGATCATAAGTCGCTGAGCAGAGTCCCCTCACGGGAGACAAATTAGCGCATTTCTCATATGTTTCATGAATCACTAGATGTCATTATGAACCCACACCAATTGCCCATCAGTCTGTCATTCTGCAAAGAAAAACAGTACGTTATGGCAACCTCCGCTGCCCCATTTACCCGCTGAAAATAGGCTCCTCAATTATTTATTTATTTACCGTATTTACTCGCATATTTGGCGCACATTTTTTCCAGAAAATCCGGCTCCAAGTTCGGGGTGCGCCTATTACGCGGGGTAAAATTTCCGAAAATTTTATTTCCGACTACAGCCTAGACCGCTGATAACGCAAATCACCGAAGTCACGAATATCCGCACTACAGCCGAAACAACCTTCTTCATAGGCTACACTAGCGCAAAACGTGTTGAGCATGCAGTCTCGCGTGTCCGAGAATCGAGGCATGCGATGCGGTGTGCTTACAAGCATTCAAATTTCCAAAAATTAACATCGAAGGACCCGCGTTGCCTAAAAAATGAATGCGGGGAAAAAAAACGTACGAAAAGAAAGTGCCATCGCGGAAATTCACCGATTACGTTTCATCACGACCGAAATTTCGTGCTTTGGACGGTACCGATCGTTCGATTTCACGGGCTCGCACCCCATGTCGAAGACATCGAATCGCGAACCACCATTAGCGTGTTACAGTCGCCACCCATGCCCCCTTTCCTTCAAGTAGAGCCACCGCAAAGAGTTACGTTTATTCCGTACAAAACCGCAACTTTGATCGCCCGCGACCGCCACCGAAAAGCAACCAACGCTGATTAGGCCTAGCGTACGGTTCGGCATGTTGTCGCGGGAAGTTTGTACAAGACAACATGAAGATTGGGCGTAGAAAAGATGGCACTCAAGCACTGATTCAAGAGCAGCGCGCGTGATACGATGTTAAGGTTCGCGGCCGGGAAATCAGCGGCGACAGAAGTCCGCCGAGCTTGTGCAAGTCCGCGTATTGGCAGCAAAGGCGAAAGCTCGCGTAGGAAAGCCGAAAAGCTTTTAAATTTGCGGTCGAGGTAGCAAACGCGCGACGACGCTTTTCCCAACAGGAAACTCGAAGCGCACTTGATAAGGACGCGATCGCACGTTCCACGCGGAGCACGCTCGGCCGGCAAGCGGCCCGGCGCCACGCCGGTGCAAAGGTTACTCCGACGCCCAGGCAACCGCCCTTCTTCCTCACTCGGCGGGCCCGCGTAGCTGGCGCAGCGCTGCCGCGGTCTTTCTTATTTTCTTTTTCCTCGCTCCAGTTAACATGAGAGGGCGTCGAATTGCAACCGTGCAAATACGGTACAGAACTACTGACCACGGCCAAGTTCGGGGTGCGCCTATTATGCGCGGAAATAAAAAAAACTTATTTCTCGCGACCAAACTGGGGGTGCGCCTATTATGCGAGTAAATACGGTAATAGTACCCTGAAGGCCCGAAGGAATTACAGAGGGGAGCTGTGCATTTGAGAATGCGTAAGAGAGTAGCAGTTACATCGAAGTAAAAACAATACAAATAATAAGTTATTAGGGATAGATATAATAGCGACGCAGTGAGAATAAGAAGAAATAAAATTGCTAATAGCGCAGGGTTAGCTATGTGAATTTATTGCGTCTGGTTTGTAGTAAACCCTCTAGTTGTCAGTTCAGGGCCTTGTCCAGCGACTTTTTTCTTAAAAATGAATATTCCTGTCCTTTCTGGGTACTAGTAGGATCACTGTGAAGTGGCGCCCGCGTCCCCCACCTTTCAATACGGCATTCTTGCAATCGGCTTGACTGTCAGCAATTGGGGTTTTTGGAAAGCAGAAAATTGCCACCTCGTCTTGCATGGTCTGTACCAGACCATGCAAAAAGCTTCGACCATACCTTTGAACACACTGGCCTGCTCTCATCGGCGCGCCTATGCACGTTCATTTTTGCCTTGTGTCCGTATCCAGCGTGATACTGATACGACTGTTTACAATTATCCACGAGATAGAGTAGTCACTAACAGTTACAACTGGTTCTTAGCCGGCTCCGAAAAATATCTTGCTAGAAACAAACGCAGTCACAACCCGTGTACTTAGATTAAGATGCACGTTGAAGAACCCTGGGTGGTCGAAATATCTGGAGCCCTCCACTACGGTGTCTCTGACAACCACATCTTGACTTTGCGACGTAAAATACGAACCTATATTATCCGCAATCACTTTGCGAAAGCATGACATCGACTAAAACCGAACTTACCATTTCTATAATTCGAAACACTAGTAGAATAATTATTGGCGTTTAACGTCCGAGAGCCATGATGTGATTATGAGGGGCGCCGTAGCCGACGGCTACGGAAATATTGGCTACCTGGGGTTCATTACGTGCGCCAAAATATAAGCACACATGGCTCAAGCGTTTCGGCATCCATCGAAAATGCGGCCGGGATTCGATGCCGTGATCTTCGGGTGAGCAGTCAAGCACCACAACCACTAGACTATCGTGGCAGGTGTTTTCGAAACTTTAGAGAGGCAGAACCATGCACCCTATAAAGTCATGTTTCCAAAATTTTTCAAGGGTGGTGAGCGCGATTCTGGAAAAGATGGCCGCCTCATTATTTTCTTTTTCGCGTTGTCAATGAGCGGTAAATCGACTGCGAGACCATTGGCAGTTTCATGAACGTGTTTAGAAAAGCGCCATAACGTAATGTCAAGCTTTCTTCGTTCCCAAGTAGCGTGATTAGGCCTTCGAACGGCAAAGCGTAAGAAAGGACTTCATTTATAATTGGGTCTGCCAAAAACGCACGTACGCGCTCGCCCATTGAAAACAAATGGCGCGTGCGCATAGCGCATTTCAAAGGTAACAGGAATGAAAACCTAATGTTCCTCGAAGGTCGGTAGACCCATTCTTATATTTAAAGAAAACATTCTCAATATTGCAAAAATCGCGTGTAATGTTGAATTTCTCTTTACGATAGACATTGCAATGCACGGGAAATAACTTCTTTTTTGTATGTTGAAAGCTATCATACATATATTTTGAAGGTTTCCTGGCGCTTGTGAACCCTTTACATGTGTTATTCTACATAAGATATTTTATGGCGCTCCTTCGGCATTTATTGGATGAGCCGGGCCAAATCGAATATTGCTAATTTTTAGTCCGAGTACGTCTGGTTGAGAAAAGGTTAGGCGAGTCTGTGAGTCCGCGATTGAGTCCGCTTCAGGAGAATTTTGATGAGTCTGGGTCCGAGTGAGTCCGGCTGACAAATATTTTGGTGAGTGAGTCCGGCTGAGTTATATTTTCGTTATATGTATTTTCGTGTGTCTGAGTCTGAGTGAGTCGGGCTAGTAATATTTTCGTGAGTCTGAGTCCGAGTGAGTCCGGCTGAGTAATATTTTGGTGAGTCTGAGTCCGAGTGAGTCCGGCTGAGTTATATTTTGGTGAGTCTAAGTCCGAGTGAGTCCGCTTGAGGAAAATTTTGGTGAGGCTGAGTCCGAGTGAGTCAGGTTGACGAAAATATTCATGAGCCTGAGTCTGAGTGAGTCCGTTTGATGAAAAGTTTAGGGAGTGTGAGTCCGAGTGAGTCTGGATGACGAAAACACCGGTGAGTCTGAGTCCGAGTGAGTTTGGTTGGAGAGAAATTTCGTGAGTCTGAGTCCGAGTGAGTCTGCTTCAGCAAAATTTTGGTGAGTCTGAGTCCGAGTGAGTCCTAAGCAAAAAATGTATTTATTGAGTGAGTCTGAGTGAGCTCCATTTATTTTGCCGACCTATGATTCAGAGTGATCCCAACCGAGTGGAATTTTGATGAATTTCTGAGTGAGCGCTAAGCAAAAGACACAATTTGTAAGTGAGTCTGTGCGTGTTTTGTTCATTTTGCAGCACAAAACAATATTGTCTTGAAAATTTGCTTTCTACTCATAGGTCGGCGAACTGACTCATGATTCGACTCACTCGTACTCACTCAGACTCAGATTGAGCCATGAGTCTGAGTCTGAGTGAGCCCGGGTCAGTAATGTTTTGATGAGTTTGAGTCCGAGTGAGTCTGGTTGAAGAAAATTTTTGTGAGTGTGAGTCCGAGTGAGTTCGGCTCAGGAAAATTTTGGTGAGTCTGAGTCCGAGTGAGTCCAAAGCGCAAGATATATTTCTTGAGTGAGTCTGAGTGAGTTCCACTTTTTTTGCCGGCCTATGTTCACATCTACTCATCTTAAGGATTACTATCAGCCTTGCCTGGATTCACGATTATACTCACGTCTATCCACACGTGTTTTAAAGTAGTGTCTTTACTACATCATTTCAATATTTAGTTATCAGAGGCGCGCATTATGTAGGAAAATGCCTTGACCTTCCCTCCCCTCGCCAACTCTTCCAAGGAAGTCTTTGATAAATACGTATATCTTATGTTGTTATCTCTTTGAAGAAAAATGACCTTCCTGGTTTACGAGCACTCATAACTCATACTCGAAGGTACTATATCAAAAGGCGCCAAGAAGAGCACCGATTACGAGAAATACTGCTGTTATAGATCATTGACACCATGGTCGAAAAAGATAATTCTAGGCTAACGGACTCATGAGTCGACTCACTCGGACTCACTCAGACTCAGATCGAGGCGTGAGTTTGAGTCTGAGTGAGTCCGGGTGAGTAATGTTTTGGTGAGTTTGAGACCGAGTGAGTCCGGTTGAAGAAAATTTTTGTGAGTGTGAGTTCGAGTGAGTTCGGCTCAAGAAAATTTTGGTGAGTCTGAGTCCTAGTGAGTCCAAAGCGCAAAATATATTCCATGAGTGAGTCTGAGTGAGTTCCACTTTTTTTTCCGACCTATGGTGCTGCTAGCAGTTATGTCAGGTTCTATAACAGGATGAATGAAGTTGTGAGTAATGCTGTAATGCTTTTGAGTGAGCCAGTTGGTGCAATCTTGAAAGTGAACTTTCTTTAGTGCAGTATGTCATGGGTCAATGACGACTTATGTCTTGAGGCTGCAATGTCTACGCTTTCTTTCTTCTTTTTCTGATGATTGAGACAGTGGATGTGGATTAGTATTCATGAGCAGCTAACACACACGAAAAAAAAGGTACTAGTATTACTGTAGACACTCAATAAATAAACCAATAAAATAACAAGTCAGGATGAGTGTTATCATTTATGTTTCACTGTACAGATTATAGACAGAAATCACCGATGAAAATGACAAATGGTGGACGACTCCTAGCTCTAAAAGAAAAACCTTGAGCTAATGTGCTTGAGTGTTTTGCTGCAAGCTGGGCAAAGGCGAGATGGCTTCAGGTGAGGCCAGCGTCAATATCTGCAATGAGCACAGATGCTAGACTTTCTGGTGTCACCTCTTTCGAGAGAAAATCTGAAATAGAAAATGTGTATACAGTTAAAGTGCTGACATTGCCAATTATCTCACTGTGCACCCTGATAGCTATTGGCCAAGACAGCTCAACGCTTAACAAAGGCACAAACGGATAGACAGGTAGAGTGAGAAAGTTAGGAAAAAAAAAACAGAAAATTAAAAACAGATGCTAGCGCTACATTAAAAAATTACCATATTTACTCAAATGTAAAGCGAGCCTTTTAAAGATTTTTGCTAACTGAACTCGACCCTCGTGTTACAATCGAATACCAAGATTCAAGTTGTCTGAAAAGTTCAATGATGCATACAATTCTTTTGTTTGTTTTATTTTTTTTCTTCCTGGACGCAATGAAAAGTCACCCATTGAGCTACAATCGTGGTCCTGTTACAATCGAGTAAATATGGTATAGAAGCAATGTACAATTGCTTATGCTTACCAGTACTAAAGCTTTTTAGCAATTATTCTGTCTCAAAAATTAAAAAAAAAGAACATGAAGACACAGTCTCCCCCCCCCAAAAAAAAATGACTGCAGATCCATGAAGTGAATGCTGATGATGGGGCGAAGAAGTGTGCATCGCATCATGAATCGTGGCCTTCTGTTTTGGTCTGGTTAACAGCCTTTTATTTTGTTCTTGTTAACCTTTTGTTCTGTCATATGCTTCGATTGATGGGTGGTTAAATGTTGGTGTTTGTACGGTGCTGTGGCCTTTTATTTTGTTTGTTTTTTAAACCGTATGCGCGTGCGCATGTACACTCTGTAGACGGTATTGTGCACAAATGTTTTGCACCTGCACTTCGACTAGGGACTACGGCGAGCCTTGACGACAACGGTTTTTGTGACAGCCTAAGGAGCTTCGCCCCTAAAACAAACTCAGTGCATCAATTAGAGTTGTGCTGGGTTACAGGGCTTTGCTCATTCCCAACTTCCCAACATACCAAACTAATGGATTAATTCTTTCCCACCTTCATCGCCACAACAAGATTTGCTGTATCTGCACAAATACAGTGGAAGTTTATTTTCACAGAATCGACGGCCTCATATTGAGTCACATTATACTTGAAACCACATTCTGAATTCTGAACATAAAACCATTTTTGTAGCAGGCTCATGGTAAGCACAGTATTTGGTGCAGAACCTGAAACCTTGAACTAAGCAGCAGAATAACATCATCACTTTGCAACCATGTGTAGAACCATGGGAGGTTAGCAAAGGGCTGTAAGTTCACTTTGATTCAGTAGCTCTGGGGGCGCTATTTTGTAAGCGTTCTAGCATAGAACGGGGAGGAGGATAGAACAAAAAGAGGAGGGAAGCAAACAGCCAATAGGCGAGCTGGGGAGTTCAGGAATGTATGCAGTGCATAAAGAAATGTATAATTGTTATAACTGAACATCAATATTCAGAGGCATTGTTTTTCGCAGCTTGAAGTTGAAGAGCTCGGTGACTTTGACAATTAACTTCTGTTAAGGTCTTGACGTAGCGCCAGGTGGTATCGCACTGGCGCTGGCCCCCACGCTGTTTAAACCAATGCTTATAGTATTAGCAGTATTAGTGTACTTGTAAAATTCAAACGGCGCGACAATTCGAACCGTTACCCAGTTGTCACAATAGCGCAGCAATCGAGAAGAGGTCCGCGCTTTCCCGACAACCAAAGGGCGTTTCTGCTCTCATTTACGGAGCGGCATCCCCAGTTAGCCTTCCGGGCTAGCGAGCTCACCCACGAGTACACAGCAGCGGACAGGCGTCAGCTGTGAGGTGGTAGAGAGATGCGTGAGAAACCCACTCCTCCGGCCCCACCGCTTACGTTTCGATCCAAGCCGAGTTGTCCGCGGAGACTGTTTTGTAGCCATACCATTGATAGAACGACGCCCGAGCCCGTTATAACAACCTCCTCTCCGTTCTAAGCACATTTTGTGGCTATTTGCACGTCTTGACCGTCGGAATAGCCTCATAGCCTCGACCAATCGCGCATGTCTTTCCCTCCTCTTTTTGTTCTATCCTCCTCCCCGTTCTATGCTAGAACGCTTACAAAATAGCGCCCCTGTAGGCATATCAATAAAGTTGTTACCAACCAAACAGGGTTGTTTTGTGCATTGTAATACAGTCTTAAAGAAAAACATAAAAAGATAGCACTCCATCACTGCTTGCAATTCAGATTTCACAAGCCTGGGAAACCCTTTTTTTTCCCGCTGGAACTGCAGCAACCATGATGATGTCGTCAATGACAGAAATTTACTGCCACTGTGCCAGCGCTCTCTTGAAGGATGAAATTATTAAAGACCCTAGCAACATTGAGATACTCACCACTGACTAGCTGGTGTGCAGGCTTTGCACCACCGTGTGAGAGCAGCTCGCGGCGGTAACGCGCCCGCTGCCCGCCGGAAGGGGTCTTCGCGAAACAGTTCATGCCAGGTCCAAGCAGCAACAGCACGAGACATGAGGTAAGCGTAGTACTTGGCCCCGTAGCCCACCAGGTGGCCAAATCGCAGTTGCCAAGCCTGAAAACAAACAAAACAAAATAAAACAAAAAACAAGGACTAAGTGAGCAAATGCTTTAGATACCTACTCGTACAACGTAATTAACGTCGAAGCTTTTGAGGAATACACAAAGGAAGGGATCAGGAACAAGGCACGCGAGAAGTTGTCTTAGATCAAGCCAACTGAGGACTGAGTAATGCACTTATCAGTTCTAGCAAATGCCTGTGTCTTACAGAACAGCAGATGGGCGGGAAAGTTAGCTCACTTTCACAATGATGCTTAGGCAGCGCTACAGAGCAAAGATGAACGAAATGAGTAATTTAACAGGACTTCTTCTGCTAAACTTGAAGTTCCAAGTTTGGACCTTAAGCAAGTTGGCAGAAGCCTGATGGTAATGCTGAATCAACCCCTAAAGCTAAAGCAATAAAAAAAAAAAAATCAGGCACATAGTTTATCATTCACAATGTACAGAAATGTACATAAGAATGGACATAATTAATATGGACTAAAAGTGCTGACTATGAGTTAGCTGCCAATCTGCCAAAGGCAGACACTCATTGACATTAAAGTCTTTCTTTTCAAGAAGAATTCGTAGGTGGCTTGAGTATATCTAGTGGACAGGCTTGCCAACTACAGTGTCATTGTCTGTGCAATTCACACTACACGCAGAAAGACCTTGTCTCTGACAAGAAAAATTGCAGAGACAATGACACTGTAGTTGCCAAGCCTGTCCACCAGATATGCTCACGCCACCTCTCTTGCGATTTACATTCGCTTGGCCCTTGAGGCAAATTGCATCCAGGATGTACAGAGAAATTGCCCGTGCGATTACTTTTGTTCCCTCTTTGACACGCCCACAGCGCCAAATATAAAGAAAGCAGTCAGGAACTAGCAGCTCTGCTATAGTGGTCATCCAACAGGAATTACAATGATGCAGTAATGACGCTAAGCTGAAGCACACAGTCCTTTTTTTTTCCTCAACGTATACACATAGCAGCTCTAGGTTTGCACATAGTCAACAACTTGCCTCATCAAGAACTGTGTCCTTCCTGAGATCACAAAGAATCTTTTTTTTTTTTTTCTCAGAAAGCAGGGCTCTGTCCCCACTGGGTAAAACAAAACCACGGAAAGAACTCAGGCAGTGCTCTTTACTACTTGTGCCAGCCAAATGTCATGGCTCATAACCCATGCAGCTCAAAGAGAGATTTGTAGGCTTGTGCGAATATTCAAGCACTTGGAATATTCGAACAAATATTACAGTATTCGAATTCGCTTCTATTCGAATTTAAATTACCTGGAAATTTTGAAGTATTCGAAATGAACGAGTAGGTATATACTAATCCACATGTAAAGCCCCTGTAAAGGTGGTTTCACTGCAGTGAAGGAATGCTATACCGTGAATACACCTATTAAAAAAAAAAAATCCGCACTGCCGCGAAGCCCCATTTCAAGATTGAAATGTACATATTACCCTCACATCAATTCATCATTTTTTTAAAGTTTAAAAGCCTGTTATACCGGCTTACACGCTTTAGGTACAGTCAATTGTAAAATGCGACGTACTTTACGTGTTGTCACTTGCATTCTACCGAAAGTCAAATCCCATTACTATTCAAAATTGCTTCCACTTCCTTTGAACAAAAAAAAAAAAAGAAAAAGAATAACATTTGTACATGCATTGTTTCAATTAAAGAAATATTGTGCAGGCTAGTTGGTTCATGACAAATATGCTCATTTTTCTTTATACTATGTGATATGTACTATTCGACTTCGATTCGAAATTATTCGACGAAATCACTATTTGCTTCGAACCTAAAATTTACTATTTAAACAAGCCTACAGATTTATCTACAGTCCGTGACTGATTTTTCCACTTGATTTTTCATATTTTAAGAATGACACTGTGGCAGTGTTACCTTCTCCCGCACATTATTGTAAAGCATCGGCCAACATTTCCAAAACCATAACATGTATGCTCAATTTCTCAAACATGATCTCGACACACTTTCTCAGTAAAATGGTAGTCATCAAGCTAGTGCCATTCAAGTTGTCTACCACACTCCTGCTTTCACTAATGAGATGGTTTTCCTCTATGGAAACTTCACATCGATTTTCATTGATGACAACCACAGCAACACTGCTTAGGCATTCAAGGCAGGTATGGTGACCAGAGGCAAACCACTGCAGGATGTTCACCACTGATTGGTGATCTGGCAGGGGCTCGTGTTTGCAGGCAAGACAGATAAAAAAAGTGGGGCAATCTTCAGTGAAAGCCAGAAAATCAGCATCATTATGACTGCTTCACATACGTGACACGAGGCAAATCTTTGGTTAAGCCCAGCATAAAACATTTTCGCATTAAAATCAATATAAAGTTATGCCGTTCTTGCATAACAATGTCGCCGAACAAAAAATTGCCTGAGGTTCAACTCCTATAAACCTAGTAATCAGTAACGACAGGTATGTGTGGCTTGGTATTGCAAAGACTATGCCCACAGGTGGCGGCTGCAGTAGCTTCAATATTGGCATGCCTCTGCACTTGGTAATCTTCTCTATAACATGCTAATCTGACCTCCCTGTGCATCGGTGTTTCAGCAGGCAATTTGTTCTTCCACTTGAGATTTCGTAGCCTGCTGTCGAGCTGTATCTACTGGACAACTGAATTCAGTCTGTTGCTTGCTCTGAAGCACATGCACCGACAGCCCAGCCGCTGCGCCATCCACGGTGAGGCTGAGCGACCAAATGCCAGTGAAGCTTTGGCACTAGGGATTTTTCTTAAAGTGAACAGAAAGGATCACTTTCACTTCATCACAACTGACAGCCTCGTGCCAAGCACAAAGCAGCCACCTATGCATAAAGCACATGTATACACATGTATACAGACGTTTTCAACGGAGAGAAGGATAACCTCCTTTCTGGGCTGTTGCACGGGAGTACAAAAGCTGACGTCAAAGCCTCGCCAGTGCATTTTTGGGGGGGGGGGGGGGGGGTCATGCATGTTAACAACAGCCCAGAGAGGATTATGGCGGCACTCAGGGAGCCTTCGTTGACGAGGTGCATAGCCTGTATGCCTTGGTGCCAGATTTCAAGTGAAGAGCCTTCGTTGACGAGGTGCATAGCCTGTATGCCTTGGTGCCAGATTTCAAGTGAAGAGCCTTCGTTGACGAGGTGCATAGCCTGTATGCCTTGGTGCCAGATTTCAAGTGAAGAGCCTTCGTTGACGAGGTGCATAGCCTGTATGCCTTGGTGCCAGATTTCAAGTGAAGTAGTAGATAAGTGTCCACTGTGAATATTTTTGTGTACACGAGGACAAAGCAAGACAATAGAAGGACAACACAAAAAGGGACATACATATAGAGCAACGTGTTCTTTTTTGTGCTGTTTTGTGTAGTCCTGTTTTGTGTGTAGAGATCTGTACAGCAGCCGAGACAGTCCGGATGATAACGTAAGAAGCAATAATAGCCCAGAGGAATCTGACATCCCACCAGTATTGACAGGAGAAGTAAAGAAAGCCCTAAAGGGAATGCAAAGAGGCAAAGCCGCTGGTGAGCATCAGGTAACATCAGACCTGTTGAAAGACGGTGGAGAGATTATGTTAGAAAAACTGGCCACCCTGTATACGAAGTGTCTCTCGACAGGGAGGATACCAGATTCTTGGAAGAATGCCAACGTCATCTTGATCCATAAGAAAGGGGGACGTCAAGGACCTGAAAAATTACAGGCCCATCAGCTTACTGTCCGTTGTCTACAAGCTATTTACAAAAGTAATTTCTAACAGAATTAATACGACATTAGAGTTCAATCAACCAAAGGACCAGGCAGGATTTCGTACAGGCTTCTCAACAACAGACCATATTCATACTATCAATCAGGTGATAGAGAAATGCGCGGAATACAACCAACCCCTATACATAGCCTTCATAGATTACGAGAAGGCATTTGATTCGGTGGAGACATCAGCAGCCATGCAGGCACTGCGGAATCAGGGCATCGACGAAGCCTATATAAACATAATGGAAGAAATCTACAGCGGATCCACAGCCACTACAGTCCTCCATAAAGAAAGCGACAGAATCCCAATAAAGAAGGGGCGTACGGCAGGGAGACACGATCTCTCCAATGCTATTCACCGTGTGTTTACAGGAGGTTTTCAGGGCCCTAGATTGGGAAGAGTTAGGAATAAGAGTTAATGGAGAGTATCTCAGTAACCTGCGATTCGCTGATGACATTGCATTAATGAGTAACGCGGGAGACCAATTACAGCTTATGATTACTGAACTGGATACGGAAAGTAGAAGAGTAGGTCTGAAAATTAATATGCATAAAACTAAAGTAATGTGGAACAATCTTGGCAGAGAACAGCGCTTTGCGATAGGTGGCGAGACACTGGAAGTTGTAAAGGAGTACGTCTACTTAGGACAGGTAGTAACCGCGGAGCCGAACAATGAGAGTGAAATAACTAGAAGAATAAGGATGGGATGGGGCTCATTCGGCAAGCATTATCAAATCATGAATGGTAGTCTACCACTATCCCTCAAGAGGAAAGTATATAACAGCTGCATCTTACCGGTACTTACCTACGGAGCAGAAACCTGTAGACTTAGAGAGAGGGTTCAACTTAAACTGAGGACGACGCAGCGAGCGATGGAAAGGAAAATGATAGGTGTAACCTTAAGAGACAGGAAGAGAGCAGAGTGGGTCAGGGAACAAACGGGGGTTAAGGATATCACAGTTGAAATCAAGAAGAAGAAATGGATATGGGCCAGGCACGTAGCGCGTCGGCAGGATAACCGCTGGTCATTAAGGGTAACCGACTGGATTCCAAGAGATGGCAAACGCGTGAGGGGGAGACAGAAAATTAGGTGGGTAGATGAGAGTAAGAAGTTTGCAGGTATAACGTGGCAGCAGAAAGCACAGGACCGGGTTGATTGGCGAAACATGGGAGAGGCCTTTGCCCTGCAGTGGGCGTAGATAGGCTGATGATGGTGTAGTCCTCCTATAGTGTGCACAAAAACATTCACAACGAATTCGAACCAACTAGCCCACTTTCCCATTTTATAGATTTTATTGAAGTGGGTGTTCTTTTCAAATGTATTGTTTCGAGAAGAGCTCTTTACAACAGAGGCAGTACACACTCACCGTGTTGGGCACATAAGGAACCCCATAGTGTTGCCCTTGAAGCTCCGCCAGTACCTCGGTGGTGCTCTTGCCCAGAGGGTGATGT
>JALIZH010022965.1:0-20004 GCA_030522465.1 Rhipicephalus appendiculatus
CATTAAATGTCAGCTGTCAGACGCACGAAGTGGAATGTTGAACTATGCCTGAACAGAGAAAACAAATGTTTCGCTTTATTCTTAACATCACGCTAAGAAAAGCGCAGTGAGATTCTGTTTTTCATTGTGGCCAACCACAATGAAAAAACCAACTAGCCCACCTAAGAAATTTTGTTTTTCAGTAATGGAGCAATATCGCCCGCCATCTGCATGGTGTGCCATATTGGCACAGACCTGTAGCTTCATTACTTCTGTCACAATAAACGTGAACATTTTTAATATGGTCTTCTTAGTCTAGTTAATGATAAAAACTGAACAAATATTTGTTCAAGTCACTTTCTCAATGTTCATGCAACAGAGCATTAAAGAAGGATCATACAATGTTCGCACAATTTCTCTTCAAATGGGATCATCAAAAAATTTAGTGTTTAACCTGTATTTTCTTACGAAGGAGGCACGCGTTTCCGAATAATTCAAGGTATATATTGTCAAAGTTCCTGCGTGAATCGTGCGGGCATTGTTAACCTGCAGTAACATAGACGTTTTTTTCTTCAGGCCAGGGAGCGCGAGGGGAGGTAGGTTCAACCACGCTTTATGTATGTTCATGTGTGTTTTTTTTTGTGCGCGCCAATATAAACACATGCAAAATTCAAAAACTTGAGAAGATAAGTTCAACCCACCTCCGCCACCCCTCCTGGCCGCGCCAGTGTTAACCAGTTATGTCGAAAGAATGTTCACAGTGCAGAGGTGCAATGTTCGCACACGGAGGGACGTCTTGACGAACATACAAAATGTTGAAGGTGTTAACGTTTACTGCACAATGCATTGCGTCCAAGCACATCTGTAAACGGGAGGCTGAAGTTTCCTAATAAAAAAATGACGAAACTGAAATGAGACGTTAGACACCGTCATTGGGCAAATTCGAGCGCAACTTCTATCGGAGACCCTTCCATACGGCTTCGATGTTCAGGTCTATACGATGAAGTGATTTGTACGCATCTGCTAAGGTCTCGGCAGTTGCACCCTTCAGACGCCTAGCGTTGTTTTGCGCGGTAGCACTGCGACCATTTCAACTTCTTGTACACAGCATAAATGTTTTTAAATCATGAGTTGACCAATTTGAATGTGTGCCCGGTCAAAATGCTCGGTTCTATATGAACGATAAGGTGAATAGTGCCGTGCGTAATATTTTTAAATGTGTGTCCGATTCCTTCATTGAGATATCGTCGCACGTAATTATCATTGGTAGTAAACGAGGTCCACGGCCTAACTCTTTCATCTTTCCTGTTTTTAATAAATTTAGATCGCGTACCAAGAAACAATAAAAAAAGTATATTTATTTCTACATGGCAGGAACTTCATGAAACATTTTGCATGCAAAAATTATCCGATTTCAGAATATTTGAAAAGTTAGAACGCTGTAACTATTCGTAAATACCACATATACGGGCAAAATAAAACAAATATACAAGAAAGGGTCTACATGCTGTCAGCGAAAGGAGTGCTAAACTATATAAGCGATGGAACTCTGAAAGTAAGCTCATTAGTGTTGCCTCTCCAGAAGTTCATAATAATTGCTTGTAGGGCAAGATGGTACGTGTTTACAGGGAAGAAAGCCACTAAAACTGTCTAAATAAGAAAAAGCTGAGAGGCAAAGCAGATACAATGACACAGAGATGGTGGTGCAACCTCTGTGTCATCTATCTCTATGTGCATCCTTGCCCACCTCTTTGTCACCGTCTCTGCTTTTTGCGTCTCAGTTTTTCCTATTTCAACATTTTAGCGGCTTTCTTCCAGCGTATAGCTCTTTGAGATGCCCTAACGTCGTGACCCCAGCGAACGGTTCCTCTTATCGCGGGGTGAGCGAGCCCGTTCTTCCGTTTGCTGCTGAGTGGCGCGGAAGCACGAAGCGGGAATGCGCGTCGGTGGTTCCTACCCTACTGTTGCGACATTGTATCCACACTGGACAAACATGCATGCAATCAAAACAACTCGTAAGCAGAGAACGGACCAGCGCGGCTTCCGACCGCTCGTTCGAGCTTCACCACAATTCAATACGCATGGAACGACAAAAATAGGACACCTAAAAGCAGCGTTGTTTAGACGAGCTGGGAAAGTCAATGAGACAAACAGAAAGAAAAAAAAGTGAGGCTGAAGTGTGAGTGTACCGTCACTCGACCCCGTCAAAATTGTTTCTGACGTTCGACGCGTTTAAGAATAACACTTCTTGTTCCGCGTTGATGTCCGGGCCTCTTATTCTCTCGCTGCTCCCGAGGAGGATCTCCGGGCGATGAAATTTTTCAGACAATATCCAGGATCCAGGATACACCATGGGCGAATGCTAGCGGTGATGTAATGATGCGGCTCCTATATAAACTAGCCAGTCGTGATGTTAGAACGTTCCCACCCTGTTTTCATCGGACTTCTGCATTGAACCTCGCTGCTGGCCATGGCTCGTGCTGTGACTGTCACCCTGCTGTTCATCCTCGCAGGTAATTCCGGCATTCTGTAATGTTACATACGTTGCTGACATTGTCCGCGCATATTCTGGTGTTTGGGCTGACTCCTTTTATTTGTTTGGTTTCCAGTTGTTGCCGTTGCCAGTGCCAAGGTGCGTAGCGTCTAATCATACGAAAATGCGCATAACAGACACAATCCTTTAGAATTGGTGAAGAGGGTGTGACCTGTTTTGTATAACACCACTTAGGCTACACCAGTTGACGTGAAGTACACATGATTCAATTTCCTTACCTAAACGTATCATGTCACACGTAATCTTGGGAAGCAGATATAACAATAATATCCATGATTTTACGTTCCAAAACAACGATATTATTATGAGTGACGCCGTAGTGGAAGGCTCCGGTAATGTCGACCATCTGTTGTTGTTTAGCGTGCACTGACATCGCAGAGTGCACGGAAAAGGATAGGAAATATTGACAGGAAGGCTTAAGCGAATGCTGATTCGCCTAACCAGTGCATGCTTAGTACACGGTTGTGCTTAAACCGATAACGATTATAGTGCAAATTGAATATCCTTTAGGATAAAACAAAAACAAAACAAAAAACGCGCTTTTTTTTCGTACGGGAACAAAACGGTTATCGGTTTAGGTAAACAGCACGTCAGCTCCTTCCACATACTCCCTTTTCCTTTACGCGCACTGCTAAGCGCTGAACATGCAGCAGTTTTAAAGCATAGCTTTTTACTACTGAAGATGCGCCTAACAAAGTGGACCGATTTCATACTGAAGTAGGCCAGTGACAACGGTGTTACGTTGGTAATGATTTGTGGTCGACGTGGCTATCGTAATTCAATAGAAGTGTGAGGCAAAAAAAAGGCCCCAACGTATTGGTATTGATACACGTAAACTATAGACCATTTACAGTATTCGACAATGTCTCATGGGACCGCACCTCATCGTAGTATTGTTGTGGTCTCGTGTAAAACACCATAATTCCTTGTGAAATGGTTGAATAGTTTTGAAAAACACATCACTTCCGTTCCCTACCTATTCTTCGCTCAATACAGTTACAGTTATCTGCCGGTGCTCTCCACCACGTAAAAAAATATGTACTGATTATGCTATACTACATTTGTTACAGAGACGATCATCCATCTTCAACTTTCAGTCCCTTGCTTCACGAGTGAGTGCCCAATTTATTTCGCTGTTTTGTAGGAGCATGGTTACACCGAAGTTGAAGTGTGAACACAGCGGCTACACACCCATACGACGTATTGAAAGAAAGATTTGAAGGGCTTCGTCTTCCCGCTGCTGATGCATAATTGTCCGGATTTACATTTTGCTGCGTAATGTGTGTGAGAAGAATAACCTTCAGACCCGAAACCCCACTTTTGAAGCCGTAGATGAGTAGATGACGTAGTAGACTACTTAGATGAGTAGCTAATACGGCAATATGGCCTTGTCTTTCTATATGTGATTCGGCTCTGGAAAAATGTTTTCCTTGAGCAGGGCCAATATTTTGTTAATTCGTTGATTTGCTCACTGAAAAGCTTGCTAACCAACATCTTTTAGTGAAGTAGAATTGCATTAGACAAAATGTTTCTTGAAACATCTTCAGATTTACGCGCTTTTTTTCGTAATTACTTTCCCTGTAGCGGCAGACATCTGAGATGACTAGAGGCCTCAATCACGGCAGTTACAATATAAATTCAAGAATTAACTACTCAGAGTAGACAGGTGATGGGGGATTCGTTCTGGGAAGTGAAGCCCTTCCAACAAAGAACCCAGTGGCGCTTCAAGTTTACAAAAAAGTTTTTGCTACTCATTTTTGCCGTTTGACAGATGCGCCACCCCGGTCAAACTCCCCGCCTGATGCTGTCCTCGCAAGAGGTCGCGCACGCCCTACCGGCGCTGACCCGGAAGCAGAACGGGGGCCCCATCGCTTGGCGCTAGAATCATGGGCAACTCACTGGTCCGCTTCCCGCTCCACCGAGTAAGTGATAACATACGAAGAGTGACAACATATGACTGATTTCGTCGGCTAAACGAAAATTGAAATGCTGCGAAGTGCGGCTACCATTCTCTTCCGGCGCGTTCAGAATGAAGGTGTTGGAATGAGTGAAATCAATCACCGCTCTACTTCGCTTCCAAAGTACATTGGCTGCGGTTGCCATTATTGCACGCTCGTCGTACGTAACCTAAGGAATACAGAAGAATTACCATCGCAGCAATCATTGTGGAAAACAGTGGCATAGTTCTTCCCTCTAAAAAAGAGAGTCCCTTGACTCTTTTTTTTGTGAGTGCTAACTTACCACGTATTTGACTCTGTATCTAAAAAAATGTGGTTGATCCCTCTGGTATATGAATCGGTATAACACACGAAAGTGAAACGTGTCTTCACAGAAGTAGTTCAATGTTTATTGCGCATTGATATATAATGTCTATCGGTGTTTAGTGGCCACAGCGCCCTTAGATATTGATGCACCCATGTTGACACCTGGTGGCGCATCTCCACCACGACAACCAACGGCTCACGACCGGGATACACAGACACTACGTTGCACGCACCGGAGCGTCGCGCAAATCACACCTGAACCACACGCGTTCGCAAACCGTGGAAGCGAAACCGAACGGGCTTTCACTCAATCGTTTTTCAACTGACGGTCCGCTGCAGCGAAGGAGCGTGATTTGCGGGTCGGCGACCGTCCTGTGGATGTGCTTGGCATGCGGCGTCGTGTTGGCGAGCAGCTTTCCTGCTGATAGGTCGCTTCGACGAAGATACGATCATTTCGGTCCTCCATCGGCATCTATATGGCAGCCAGTTGGGTCGCGATGCGCTCAACTTCACAAACGCGAAAGACAGAGTTCTCAGCTTGAGCCGTGAACGCGCGAAGGCCTCCCGCTGCCCCCCTGGCGTGTCCGATCGCTGCACCAAACCAAAGCCTACCAAACTTACTTGCGCGACATTCGCCCGTCGACGCCGTTGTCTTTCGGCGGTGCTTAATGCAGTAGTTATCGTAGTCGGTACCATCGCACTCGTATCAGTAGACGGCGGAGATACACCATTGCTGCATATGGAAGCTGCACTACGCTGCACACGCTAGCACAACGGAAAAGACGAAGCACGTAACTCACACCAATACAACGCGAAAGACGAAGCACGTAACTGCGTCGTCACCGAGCCAAATCAGCGCGTACAGCGCGTCGCAATTAGAGCTTCCGTTTATGGCCTGCGAAATTAGCTCCAGAAACCTTGTCGGAGCTGATTGCGGAGGCAACGCTACACTTTGTTTCAAGTAGGGCCAACGCCACCTAGGCGGCGTTGGTAGGCCGCTCTGATTAGCTCTGATGTGGATCGAGGCGCCGTAGTACTGAGGCTACCCCAGCGTTCTCTGTCGGTGTTAGTTGGTGTCATAATGCAGTACTTCTCTTCTCCGCTCTTAGGCGGCGGTACCGCCCCGACAAACGAAGAGCGCCGGTACAGAGCGAAGGAGTGTGAGATTTATAAGGCGCGTCTGAAGGGTTCTTCGCAAATGCGCCGATGGCTCAGTCGGTTCAGCGCCCGCTGTCTATCGCCACGGATCGAGAGGTCGTGGGTTCGATTTCCCGGCTCTTCGAATATTGCGTAAATTTTTCTTCTGGTTTCTTTCTTTGTATTGTGTTCGCGTACCTTTTAACAACGTCACATCCGTGAGGAAATACGTCAGTGAAGTCTTGGTGGACCCCGGCATAAAACACTTTCGTGAATAAAGTAGACGTTTCTCTGTAAAGAGGTTCACAATCGTTTATGCTTCCAACTTCGCAGGCCCGCTTTAGCCTGGCAAGTGCTGGAGGAGCCCGGAACCACCAAAACCTCAACAAGGGAGCTTCTTTGCGCAGCGCATACAGCCTGTACCGCGGCAGGGGCACTATGGGAGTGCTCGCCTCAGGTGGCATTGTACACGGTGCGACCCGCACTCGTGGAAAGATGTACAGACGACTGACCAAAGCCGCTGCGGCCATCGGCAACGGCATACCCGTATTCGGCCTGACAGAAACGACACCACAAGTCCTATCTGACACATCAGATTTCTTTTCTGAGGAACCTGCACAAGAATTTGAGACACCAGCCACGCTTTCTTTATTCTCATAATTAATGAACTATAACACACTCTTTCGTCAGCAAGCTCATATTATTGCCCGCTTTAACTGCAGATGTGACTGCTTCTCTCTGTCTTGTTCCTCAGAAAGAATGCAGAAAATTATAATTATACCCATTTGCTTAGTACCTTGTGTTGTTTGTCAGGTACATTTGGCTAATAGTGCCATACAGTTTGCTCATGTTTCGAACTCTGCTATTCGGGACGCTTACGAATGATTGCGGCGTAGTTCGCGACCAGGTTGAAGTTAGTAATTATCATGTCGAAGTTGTATATGTTCTTCTCTTCAATAAACTGCATACTTTTATACAACGGTGCCAATGCTCTTCGTATTTCTTCAATAACAAAGTAGATGAACTTCATGACGCAAAGTTCGTCAAATTGATGTCACTGTAGGTGGGCATTAGGAAAAGAATTGCTACCCGATCAAATTTATCACCGTTCTTGTTTTTTTTTCTTTGTTTTTTCGCCACCTCAACTTGATACTGAAAAGCTCTGTTTCGCGCCGCAGCGCACTACTTCATGCTTTGCGGGTCGTTTGTCTGCATGAATTCGTACCGATATAGGCGTGCGCAGGGTTCCCCATCAAGGGGGGGCGGGGCGGGGGGGGGGAGAGCGAAGGTTCGTTGCAGCGCCCCTCCCCCAACAAGTCAATGCATGTAGCCAGGTTATCACCCCCCCCCCCCCCCCCCCCCGTGCGCACGCCTATGCTAGAGTACACTGTACCTATGCATACCAACTATTAATTTATGGTGAAATATTTGTGTCGTATATTCAGAATTGAAAATTTACGCGTGCTGCGTGCATGAAAGCCACATTCTCCAGGAGTCCTGCGTTACCTGGACCCGATCACCATGAAACTGACCAGAAACGCTTACAGTCTCTCAGGATCAATCACGTAAATTTTCGAAAATATTTCGCAAGTTCTTTCGGCTATTTTCGCACTTTTGCTGTACACAGCACCCTAGGTCGGCAAAAAATGTGGAGCTCACTCAGACTCACTCATGAAATATATTTTGCCCTTGGGACTCACTCGGAATCAGATTCACTAAACTTTTTCTCAGCCGGACTCACTCAAACTCAGACGCATGGCTCTATCTGAGTCTCAGTGAGTCTGAGTAAGCCGACTCATGAGTGCGTTAGCGTACAATTGGCTTTTTCGAACATAGTGTCAATGCTCTATAACACCAATATCTCGCGTAATCGGTGCTCTACTTGGTGCCTTTTGATTTCGCACCTTCAAATATGAGATATCAGTCGTTTCAATTCGATAAGGACATTTTTATTAAAAACGATGACTCACACCAAACTATTTTTATCAAGAATTCCCGCGCGACAGAGTTTCCAGGAATAAAGTGGGGGGGGGGGGGGTCAGGGCTCCCCCACCCCCTCTTTGTAACTCGCCTCCTATCAATGAATATTGAGTGGGTGTGTGAACGCTGGAGCTTTGAAGTATGTGTGAGTAGGCGTTAGCATAAACGTGAGCCGACGTACGGCTGATAGTAATGCTGACATTTAGTAAATAGAGTCATAGATCAGGCAAAAAATTGTAGAGCTCACTCAGACTAACTCAAGAAATACATTTTGCGGTTAAGGCTCACTAGGACTCAGACTCATCAAAATCTTCCTCAACCGAACTCACTCAAACTCAGATTCGCTAAAATTTTACTCAACCGGACTCACCCGGACTCACGCTAACCAAAATATTACTGACCGGGACTCACTCAGACTCAGGCTCACGGCTCGATCTGAGTCTGAGTGAGTCGACTCGTGAGTGAATTTGCTGACCTATGCACAGTACCACCTATCACAAGTAACTGTTACGTGGTTCTGCAGATTTCCACTCTTCATTAGGCATCGGAGGGAACACAGCGCAAAAGAAGACGGGGACAAGGAAGGGCGACGCACACACAGCGCTGACTTGCAACAGTTCAGCGCTGTGTGTGCTTCGCCCTTCCTTATCCCCGTTTTGTTTTGCGCTGTGTTCCCTACAATGTTTAACCAACACGCCAAAGCTTCGACGCCAAGTCGCTTCATTAGGCACGAGAATGTAACTAATTTTTTTTAAATGCTCGCTGTGCTGTTACCGCTTGCCCGTCAGAACAGATAGCTGGGCGACAACTGCGTGCGCCAAGCTACTTTTCCCACGTGATGTCCCCCCGGGGTGTATATTATCGACCAGCACAATAAAGAGAAGCGTTCTTCCTTTCGTCACCTACAGCACAGCTCGTCAACTGTTTATTGCGACACGCATACGCGTCGCGCTAGTATGCAGTGACACAACACTCGCTTCCCTTTCTGCGTCTTTGCTGATTCACAGGTATGAAACGAGGCCAAAGAGGTTCAGATATTCATAAACACCCGCATAATCAGCCTACGTTTTTGTCCGATGGAGGACGAAGACCTCTTCTGATGGCAGTCACTACAGGCCGAAAACAAGGCCAACAATGCTCAAAACCAATGAAAATAATCGAACGAGGTCCAAAACACTCTAAACTACCAAAATATCCAATAATCGATCGCAATAACTTACCTAAAATTGCGGAAAACGCAGCGACATTGATGTGGACATCCAAAATTATCTTCTCGTTTTAAAGGGACCCTGAAACGGCTATTTGAAGCTTTGTCAGCGTTTAGGCTAGAGTATCATCAAACCATTGGCACCACAGATTTAGGGACATGCCTTGTACCAAAGCGGCTACGGACAATTATATCATACCCTTCTTCTCACCCCTGCCTTGCTTCCTCAACTCATGAGACACGCTGGCATTGCTGGCGATCGCAGAGCCCTCGTGAGCGCACTCGACGATTTGAGCTTCGCCCAGTCATGAGCCTCCGAGATCGCACACCCACAGGTTGCGCGCAATCTCGGAGACCATAGCCCAGTGCGCCCGGCAGCACGCACGCCGTCTTGCTGCAGAGACGAAGATCGCGGAGTGGTTGATATCTGCTCCGACAGGTGCCGCTACCCTACCAGCTGATCTTTCCTACGCGCACACCGCAGCCAATCAGATCAGCAGCCAGGGTGACGTCGTGCGCCCACTGCATGTCGTACTGCGAATGGGCGGTTGAAAACGCGTTTGGCTGAGCCGCAGAGATCTGCAGCAATTCGCAGTTTTAAAGCGTTGTAATAAATTACACAGTTTACGCAGAGAGCTTAAATCAGTCTGTAAATGACCCTTAGGACTTGATCTACTGATCCAATGTGTTTGTACAAAATCGTCAAAACCGCTTCAGGGTCCCTTTAAACAAAATTTACAACAACGAAAATTTCCACAACACAAAAGAAGACGCTGGAGCATAGAATAAACACTCTGATATATTTTTATTGTGGTGGCGTTGATGCTTCATTTACGAGTGAATATCCCGAAGAAATCACTTTTTGTCAACTTTGCAAGCATTTTTCTCAATAAAAGTGTTTACATAGGTTGAAAAAGATTTTTAGAAGATGGTATGTCGACTGGTAAAAGAGCTAAAATATTTTTGCGACTGAAACGTTGCCGCTGTTTTCATAAAAATTGCCTGCATATGCTTGTTTCCTTGCTACCTTGTTAGGCCTATTTAAGGCGGAAAATTAATACATGGTTTCACTTATGACGTCGCGTGAAAGAACAATGATAATACAATGCTTCAAAACAGAATGTGCCATTGTACCCAGTATCAGGGTTAAATATGCATAATTTATTCCTACCTAACTTTTCCTCGTCGCCGGAACATTCGAAGGGAGATCACGTGACCACGAAATTTTTTGGTCGAAAATACTTCACTAAAATTACTCATACAGTTACGTTCCAGTTCAATTTTTTTCAATAGAATCACCGATGGTTGAATTTTGGGCTGGGACGTTTCAGTTGGAATGCCCCTATTTTGACAGATACACTCTAAGAAAAAGACGAGTATTTTGGGAGTATTTCTGCTACACAACAATAATCGTCATCTAGCTTGCTCATGTTTCCTCTCTTGAAAACCCGGCTCTCGGCACATTCCTATCAAGAATGCTATGTCACGCTGGTAACGCGCGCGGCGTTCGTGACCGGGAAGTGCCGGGACGGCGGTGATAAAGCCAGGAAAGTACGCGGGGTAGATGACGATTATAGCAAAAAGACACCCTTTTTACTCGATTATTTCTTAGAGTGTATGGCAAATGTAAACGCTCAGTATGCAACAAAGATACCAGATGACGGCTCAAATATGATCCCAGTGTAATTACGCCTGCCGCCAGGGCATTCACCACATTAAGCCGTTCAACGCCGTTCCTAAAGGCGCCCGTCAAAAAACAAATAAATTTGCGCACTTTCGTATGCAAGACGAGTTCCTCGTGAAAAAACAAGTTTTGTTTGTTTCTTTCCATTCGTTCACGGAATACAGCATGTTACCAAAATGGATCGATGGCACAATATTATTGAGCGGAAGCTTCTTTTGGAACTTTGGGAGCCTGTTGGCACCACATGTAAAAAGCTTGAACAATGAATATGTCGGCGCAAGTTGTGCACTCCCGGTAGCGGTATTTTTTTCTTTGCCCAATTGCACTACATGACGACCACGCTGCAGGGGAACGGGAGGGCTCTAGTAGGACCTCGTCACACACGAGAAGTCATCCGCCTCGTAAATAGGCCTTGTACAACTGTCTCGTAAATTGGAGTTGGTCAAATTTGACTCACTTCCAAATTCTACGTAGATAATTCAAGCCACTACACAGACTGCTACCACCAAAAAACAAAAAAAAATTGGGGGACCCTTAAGCTTCGCCTTTAAGAGTTGAACGCGATAGCGATATCCCGTCCCTACTGCGTACTTCAATCACTTAGTGCATACTATGTAATGGGTAGTATGGTTTAAACCAGGAGAAATTATGCGCGGCAAATGTGGGAAATGTTTTCGAACTTGCTATGCACCCACTACGTGGTGTTAAGGGAATACGCGCAGTAAGGTGTGTGCCGTTTTAATGGGTGGCTGGCTTTAAACTATGGAATCGTTATGATAGTCACATATTCTGACGCCCGATGGCAATTTACGCTTGTACCACGCAATATTCCTGGGATATTACATGTTATATTGGGACGCCTATATAAAGGACGCTTGCGTTTGCGAAGCATCGAAGTTATTTTCACTGCATTTCCAAGCAGAGGAAGTTATTTTAACAGTATATCTAAGCAGAGGCATGGCTGTGTGGTAGAACACCTGCTTGCCACGCAGACGACCCGGGTTCGATCCTCACTCGGACCCAAAAATTTTTATTATTTATGTAGCGATGTATTGGAACCTAGAAATGGGTTGACCAACCCATTCCCGTACATTGTTACGTTGGTTCGAGGGGAATGTCTCGGCAGAGTGGAACCCGTCGACGACGCACAAGTCCTGGACGTACCCGATGAGTCGCACTGTCCCAGTTCCCGTACCATCAGTGCTGTTTCCACGTCTGATCCGTCATCTGCTGATGTATTTGGCAACTTCATCGCTGACAACCTTACGTCGGTCCAGCGTTCCCAGCTTCTGGGCCTATTGCAAGAATTTCGATCTTCTTTCGATGTCGGGCAAACTTCTCTCGGTCGCACGTCTGCTGTTACACATCGCATCGACACTGGCGCCCAACCACTGTTACGGCAACGTCCATATTGCGTGTCGCCTGCCGAACGTCTGGTAATTAATGAGCAAGTAGACGATATGCTCCGACGTGACGTAATTCGGCCTTCGAACAGCCCATGGGCGTCTCCTGTTGTTCTCGTTGTGAAGAAGGACGGTTCTGTGCCGTTCTGTGTGGACTACCGACGCCTCAACAAGATCACTCGTAAGAACGTGTATCCACTACCGCGCATCGACGACGCGATTGACAGCCTCCACGGAGCCGAATTCTTTTCTTCTCTCGATTTGCGCTCGGGGTACTGGCAAGTACCCATGGCTGACGACGCTCGACCGAAGACAGCCTTTGTCACTCCCGATGGCTTGTACGAGTTCAACGTCATGCCGTTTGGTCTGTGTAATGCGCCCGCAACCTTTGAGCGCATGATGGACACCGTTCTGCGCAACCTGAAATGGCACACGTGCTTGTGTTACCTGGACGACGTCATTGTTTTCGCTCCGGATTTCTCCACGGATCTCCAACGTCTGAAAGAAGTTTTCACACGTGTCAGCAACGCCGGCCTCCAACTAAATCTGAAGAAGTGCCGATTTGCAGCACGGCAACTCACAATCCTCGGTTACGTCGTGTCCAAGGACGGAATTCTTCCCCATCCGGCCAAGCTTCGGGCCGTGGCCGAGTTTCCCAAACCTGCGTCCGTCAAAGAACTGCGCAGTTTCGTAGGCCTGTTCTCATACTTTCGACGATTCATACGAAACTTTGTGACGATCATATCACCACTGACGAAGCTCCTTGGAAGTAACGGGCCCCTTAATTCGTGGTCATCCGAGTGCGACGACGCGTTCGCCAAGCTCCGCTATTTGTTGACGTCTCCTCTCATACTCCGCCACTACGACCCTACGGCCCCAACGGAGGTGCACACAGACGTCAGCGGTGTAGGCCTCGGCGCTGTCCTGGCGCAGCGCAAACCCGGATTCCCCGAATATGTCGTGGCATACGCAAGCCGTACGCTCACGAGAGCCGAGACAAATTACACCGTCACGGAAAAAGAGTGCCTGGCGATCGTCTGGGCCCTTACAAAGTTTCGACCCCATTTGTATGGTCGCCCATTTGATGTCGTCACCGACCATCACGCACTATGCTGGCTGTCGTCATTGATGGATCGCTCAGGCCGTCTCACCCGCTGGGCTCTTCGCCTGCAAGACTACGACATCCGCGTGCTGTACCGTAACGGACGCAAGCATGCTGACGCCGACGCGCTCTCGCGCTCCCCCTCTGCCTGACGACAAAGCCCCCCTGCTCAGTATCTTGCATTGCTGTTTCTGTCATCGAGGTTCACGTCATCGCTACCGAACAGCGCAAGGATAATTGGATCGCCCCGCTGATCGACTTGCTCTCTGACCCGTCCGCAACACCATCCACTCGCGCCTTGCGTCGTCAAGCTCACCATTTCGCCATACGTGACGGCCTGCTGCATCGACGCAATTACAACGCCGACGGCCGGCAGTGGCTACTCGTGATACCCCGCAGTCTGCGGTCGGAAATATGTGAGTCATTCCACTCTGATCCGCAATGCGCGCACTCTGGGGTGTCCAAAACTTACCAGCGCATTCGACAACGCTACTTCCGGCGAGGGATGTACCGCTATGTGCAGAAGTTCGTTCGCTCCTGCCTCGATTGCCAACGCCGCAAACCGTCAACACACATGTCCCCAGCCGGTCTACAACCGTTACCATGCCCTGACCGTCCGTTTGGTCGCGTAGGTATCGATTTGTATGGACCACTTCCTCTGACGTCGGCTGGTAACCGCTGGGCCATCGTCGCCGTTGACCATCTAACGCGATACGCCGAAACCGCCGCCCTCCCTGCGGCTACTGCGCGCGATGTTGCCTCCTTCCTGCTGCACCGATTCATACTGCGTCACGGTCCACCCCAGGAGCTTCTCAGCGATCGAGGCCGTGTCTTCCTGTCGGAAGTCGTCGAAGCCATCCTCACGGAGTGCCATTCTGTCCACCGCAAAACTGCTGCTTACCACCCGCAGACGAATGGCCTCGCCGATCGCTTTAACTGCGCCCTCGGCGACATGCTTTCGATGTACGTCGCCGCCGACCACACGAATTGGGATGCTATACTGCCCTTCGTCACCTACGCTTACAATACCGCCCCTCAGAGCACTACTGGTTTTTCACCCTTCTTCTTGCTATACGGACGGCACCCGTCGCACACCATCGACACGATACTCCCGTACACGCCGGACCCATCTTAGTGTGCCCCTATTTCTGACACAGCCAGGCTTGCTGAAGAGTGTCGCGAGCTCGCCAAGACCTTCACGACGAATGAACAAGAGCGGCAGAAGGGTATTCGTGATGGTTCCGCCACTTCTGAGCCCACGTTCCTCCCTGGGGAGCGCTCGTATGGCTCTCGGTCCCTACCTCCGCAGCTGGTCTCTCTTCAAAACTACTGCCGAAATACGAAGGCCCCTACCGTGTCATCGAGCGCACATCTCCGGTCAACTACCTGATCGAACCCATCGAACAATCTTCGGACATGCGCCGTCGAGGGCGCGACATTGTCAACGTGGAGCGCCTGAAGGCCTACTATGACCCGCTCGTAGTGACAAGCTGTTAGGTGGCCCGGCGGCTCCCTTTTCGTCCCCGGGGTAATTGTAGCGATGCATTGGAACCTAGAAATGGGTTGCACTCTTGAGAGCCTTCTAGAGGGTCATCTGCAAAAAGGACGCCGCTCGCGCTGAGAGTTCGTGCCTGGCCGTGACTGTCGCCATCACGCAGTATCTCTGAGTACCGGCAAATAAACGCCTTAACATTTATTTCATTTGCATCTTTCTTGATTTTTCGCTCACGGACAAGATGATGATTTTTCGGTCACGGACAAGATGATGATTTTTCGCTCACAACCAACGACGCCGACGCCGACGCCGACGCCGGAATTTCTGCGAAACGAGCTCTTTAACGCTATCGCGTTAAAACTGTGCGCATAATTACAGGTGTTCCACGCGATGGGCATTCCGAACGCATTTTCGAAGCCCTTAATTTACAACCCATGCCGGACATGTACAATTCAATTTAAAATGAAGCGATATCGTACTTCCCGAAAGAAGCATCATTCTTTTCTTACTGATTTAGCGCGTTTAACACCTTACACCTGTCCCTATAGCACACGAGCCAGTGATGAGTGGAAAATCCCTTACACACGTATCAACTAAGGTCGCCAAATGATAAGCTACTTACTACCACTAACATTAAACAGTTTCCTACAATAAAGCATTCATAGTGTTCCTTTCTTGAGACATTTTTCTACGTGTTTTAAAATTCAAATCGACACGATCCTGCAAGAAATGTGTTGTTATTGTATAATGACTAATGATCTCATGTTGCTGTTGCTATGTTGTCAAGTGGTGCGAAAGCCTTCGTGAAGCCTTAATCGCTTTTTGCTTTCCCCCCACAGTATCCCTGTTGTGACTTCTGTAATATCTCCTGTGATGTCAAAATAAATTGTATTGAATTGAAATTGCTTAGCAAAAACCCGTACGACTTCTTGCGGTGAATACATGCGCGGTAGCCAAAAATCGGTCACGAAGGCCAAGGCCTTCCTTAGGCGTGTCATGTTTTGAAGCCAAAGGCCAAGCCCATGCAGCACAAAACGGATAATTGACGTTTTCTAAACGTTTATCCGAGACCATATAAACGTCTAGAAAACGTCACGGAAAAGAAGCACAAGGTCAAGAAAACGTCCTATATATGGTTAATGTCCGTCTAGAATCCGTTTTTAAGACCATCTAGAAAACGTTTTAAAAACGCGACGCCGATTTAAAGGACACTCGCACCTGCTGTGCACGGTAGGGCGGCTAGCTCAGCCTTCTTTGCTTGCCCAGTTCATGTGGCATCTACATTGTTTTCGTTTGACACTAGCATAGAGTTTCCTAAAATTAACTAGAGGGGACTCTGGCGCCGCGATCGTTCAGCCACCATGGGATTTATGGGTAGTACACGGATTTGCCTAGTCTTCGTACTTGCCGGCTTCGAACGCACTTGTGGCTTTGTTTATTGTTGCGTTTTGTTCCTATTTCGGATAAAAGAATGGACCATTGTGAACTTCGTGAGCCTATTTGAATTCGTGAGCCTAAAAAGGTCAAGGTGGTGAAGCGTAACTGCCAAAGCTTTGCTGAACTTCGTATTGCGGCAAAGCGGATTCAGGCCACACGCAGCCAATAGAACGAAGACTAGGCAAGACTAGGCAAATTTGTGTACTACCCATGATTCCCATGCTGGCTGAAGCGCCGTGTGTTGCAGCTCCCATAGACACTAGCGCCAGAGTTCCCTCTAGTGTATTTATAGGAAACTCTATGGACACTAGCACCTGCTGTACACGGTAGTGGGGCTAGCGCAATTCCTTTGGCAGACAGTCGTTCGCGTGGCTACGCCACAGACGGCGACGCCGCTTAACGCAGGAACGGGTGCCTAAGAGCTGCGCTCTGAAATAGCTCCAACTTACCTTCACTTGATAGTTGGCGCTCTCTCCGTCCTCTTTTTTCGGCCTTCATCCATCCTAGCTCCTTTCACCTGTACTGTTGACCTATGCACCAATTCGCCCTACATCGTAAGCTGCTATTCATAAGTATGACTCGTTGTTGTCCTCTAGCGTGTTATGCATACTTGAAATTGAAAGGTTCCACGCAAATGAAAAAAAAAAAACAAAACCTGACATGCACACAAGGAAGGGTACTTGTTTTCCTATTTATTCATGTTTCCACCGATGAATAAATGGTGTGAGCTTGAGCTTGTCCTCTAATCCTTCCTTGCGAATGTTTCTCTCTTTTTTGTATTTTCTGCGCGGGCTTTACTTTCAAGTAGTCGTCTTGTTTTCCCGATGCATTCTTGTATATTATGGCTTGCGCGCGTCATGCTCCACTTCCTAGCGTGTTTATGCAGTTATTAACCATTGCCTTCTTCATTTTCGCGGTACCACTTTATGCCTAACGTACGACCTATTCCTACTAGTGGGTATGAGTCATCAGCGAGTGTAATCATCGTCGCCAAGCGCTGCGCGTGCTCGGCTCGTGAAAGTTTTGAAGAAGAAGGCGTTTTCTTGGCTAGCGGACCGGCTGTGCAGTCCTCCTGCCCTTCGTGACTGAAGCACAAGACCTGCCAGAACTTCTGACGCTATGGGTGAGTGTTGTCGCTTTGCGTTGCACAACGCAGGACGTAGCTGCGTCTCTTCAGTTTACGTGTATCGAGCGGCCAATTGTAACTATTACTGGATACTGCAGTTTGTGAGATGCTGTGAACAATTGTATGCTTTAGGCCAGGGGTCGGCAACCACCTGCCCGCGGGCCGCATGCGGGCCGCGAGACAATTTTATGTGGCCCCCAACACCTTATAAGAACGCTGCCCCTCCCCCCCCTCGCCTTTTTCAATACCTCTATGAAGGCCGGCATGGAAGTTTCGACCTCGAATGGGGTATTCGATTGCAACCTATGTTTGCAAAGTGCGACCTCGCGACGTGCGTGCAGAAAATAAGCATCATTTTTATTCCAGGTTTGTAGACTGTCAATTCGCCCAACTTTTTCTCCCCTGCCTACACAGCACCCGCCCCACCCCCCGATTTGCCGTGCGGTCCCTGCCCCTGTCGGCTTCATGCAAATTTGGCCACTCGCCTCAAAAGGTTCCCGACCCTGGGTTTAGGCCATCATCAGACGCCTTGGTTATTGTCTTCCCCCTGAAAAGGACCCTTACACTCTTTTAGATGTGAAGCATCTTATGGCGAAGCTTAATCCGGTGGTGGTGTGCGGCGTGACCACCCTTACTACGCATGCGCAAACCCTTTCCAAAAAATAAAAATAAAAATAAAAACCTCCTCTCCCCCTCTCTCTCCTCTAGCCATCTCTCCCCGCTGCAACCACACCCTCACTGCGCATGCGCCTCCCCTAAGGTCCCTCTATTTTTCAAAGGTAGCGCAAACCATTGTCCAAAAAGGAAAGGGAGAATGTCCTCCTCGCCCTCTGCGTCTCTCCTCTCTTCTTCGCCCTTTTGTGCTCCCCCTATTGGACCAGGCCAGACACGTGACCAGTTTTCCCCGATGACCCCTCCGCTTCTTGCTCTGGCCTTGCTCTGGCGCCTGAAAACGACGCCATTATTGGGCGTAGAAACACCGCCGCACGTGCGCGCTGTAGGTGAGCGCAGGCTTCTTATAGCTTTTTGCAGTTTGAAAGACGCCATCGGCTGCAGCCAGATGCCAACTTGTTGCGCTGTTGGATGCTCGAACAGCATTGCCAAGGGTGACAAGCTTTTTTGCTGTTCCTCGATCACTACTAAACCCTTTCGCGTATATTCGCCATTCGAACTCTTTTAGATGAAGCTAAGGCTCGATACTGATGCCTAAGTTAGACAAAAAAAAAAAGCGGCGTGCCATTATCGGCCATGCTTTCTCGCACACAATATTTACAGCGAAATCCTTAGTGTTCGCAATTTACTAATTGTTTTGCGAAAATTTTACTGCAACGTCTGAGAAAAATATTTTTGCAAGATCTCTGTTTTCTCGCTCAGCCCACAGATTTTACAAAATTTATTTGCCAAAAGTCGTTAAAAACTTACTGTGAGAAAGTCGGAGCTGTTTTTTTAGCGCTCATGAATAGAGGGTGGTGATGAGATGTGTACGATAAAGAAAGAGACATGGCAAGTAAGTAGCATCGATTCATGAGCGTAATTTACTTAGCAATATGCTGCAAAACTGCCCGTACGCAAACTATAATTTTGAACGCATGTTTGTTCTGTCAACGAGAAAGAGCGTCTTTGATTCGCTACAATAATTGTGTTTTCTTTGTTTCAACTAGTTATAAATCTGTGATCAATGGAAATTAAAAACAGTTATTTGCATTTGGAGGCTTCATTACTGGGGGAGGGACCTGCTCGCTGTTCTCGCCCAATTAGTGACGAACGCGGGAGGGAGTGCTCACGAGGTTACCGTTAGCCAATTAACGAAGAAAAATGTCCATGCTCTCCTGTGAACGAAGGAGCGTATTTTAGCAATAGGAATACCAGCCTGACATCTCACAAACTGAGCATACTGGAAGAGTCTCCAATTGAAGAGCTAGCTCCAATTAATGAGCACGAGCAGCACGCGATGGAACCAAAGATATTTACCCGAGGGGGCAACAGAAGTGCGTGAACGCAGTTCGAAATTTAAAAGAATGTACGCTGGGGATATTTAGAAAATAAGTGCCTCCGCCGCGTTGTGTTCATAATTTGATGTAGCGTCTGATTTTCCAAAATGCTCTTGTGAACAAACACCACGGTATCCGAAAAGAAAAACGGCAGCTGTAAAGACTGCGTTTAACATGTTCTGCCTCTTGTTCACCTGGTGCGAGCGGCGCATCCTACATTTATGAAGTCAAATGCAATGCACAAATGCTAGGTTTTCACGTTGTCAAAACAGGTCCCAAGTCCAGAAAGCTGTTCGCGCTGGGATTTCTTATATATGCCGGCACCAGTATGCGATTTGTTGCTTACAAAACGCGAAATGATAGCTAATGTACCGACTAACCACAAACTATTGTTACTACACATCTTACGTACGAACAGCTGTGTGAATCTGCGCCCAGAATTGTCGCATTTCCAAGCAAGTACAAGCAATCGCTTCGACGCACCGCATGCGGGCCGGGCGCGTCTTGCGAGTCTCGCCCAATAATGGCGGCCGGGAGTGACGGGCGAGGAGGAAACGGCGCTGAGAGGAGGAGTTTGCGCTACCTTTGAAAAATAGAGGGACCTTAGCCTCCCCTCCTCTCTCCCCTCCTACGCTCCCCCTCTCT
>JALIZH010022966.1:0-22820 GCA_030522465.1 Rhipicephalus appendiculatus
CAAACACGCGACTGCAGCCGAGCTTACACAAGTGACACCATTATGGTCGCGTACCGAAAGCACTTCCCTTGACCTAAAGACTTATGGGCTTATCCACCAAACAAAATATTCAACAACAAGGTGCGTCACGGGCCATTTCTCTGGAAAAAATCGGGGTTATTTCTTTATAGAACGCAATTTCTGGAAAAAGATGTCCTTTTGAATCGTGTTTTCTGCTTCTTTTCATCAGATGTCAAAAAACAATTCCCTTCACAATTTGAACTTAAAAGAATTTCCTGCGGTGGTTGGCCTCTCTTGAACAAATCAGTGAACTTGCATGAACGTAGGCTTGTAGCGTCACAAGTTTACGTGCATTTCAATAGCCTAAGTGTATGCGACTCTTGCAGCGTCACAACCTTTACGGAAGTTAAGTGCACCGTACTTTCGTCTGGCAATAGACCAATAAGTAGTTCTAAGAAATTATACTTGTGTACGTGAAAATCGCTTCATGAGAAAGAAGGCAATACATTATCAGACCGCGGCGCGACAGGTGAAACAAAGTGTGTTTACACAGAAGCCACATTTCAAACAGTTCATTGATTTTATTGCGCACGTCATCAAGGGTGTTTGCTTCGAGACAAAAGGGCAATACATCTGCCCTGTATATTGTCGTCTTCAAGACAACCACGCCATAATCAAAACGATTAATCAAACCCAACCTTTGAGGTGTGTTTAACCCCCGACTGAGATGTTTAAGGAAGTAAAGTGAAAGGAAAGGGCAGGCAGAAACAAGAGTACAAGCTTTGCTTGCAGTTCTATGTCTACGTTGTTTTGATATATTTTTACGCGGGCGGTATGTACTTGGGCAGTCAACCTAGCAGCAACCCTGTTCACAGAATTATCAGAGATTCGCTTTCAATTGACGTTCTTTCTGAATTTTTAAAATCTTTTATGTACACATCGGGAGACCTTTTTTTTTCCTTTTAGTTATGTAAAATATCTATGAATGGCTTTGTTTAGTAATAATGTAGGTTATAGTCAGTACAATGCTGATTATTTTTTAGATTCGCGCAGTGTATATTATATAAATGTTGCCGTGCTATGACTGTTTTTAGGTAAGGCAAATTTCTTGCATAGAATGGGAACAACTAGGACATGAGTAGATTCTGCAAGGGCCGCGCGGATAGTAGACATTAGGTAGCAGAAATTCAGTACGTATATATGGAGGAACGCTTCGCATCCGAACGGAGCACGAGAACGATTGAATATACTTCCGTGTTAGAGTACGACTTTAATAGAAATGCTGTGTGCCGGCGAAGAAGTCGCGCTATAAATAAACCGTGTAAAATAGACGAGTTGGTGGTAAGCAAGTCTGTTTTGTTATTTTGATATCAACATGTAAAATTTATCGGTATAGTTACAGACACATGAGCCTCTTTGGCGTACGTCTTCTCGGTCACACTGGGAACGTACTGCGATCCCACCAATTATTAAATTGGTGCGCTCGGTAACTACAACGCAATCGTTCCGGAGAAAGCTTAAGGCGTACTATTCTTCCGACCGCGAGATAAGCGCGCGCGCGCACGGGCGCGCGCTTATCTCCCACCTTACCTACCCCCCACCGGGCAAAGTACGCGTCGGAGACACGGTGGCCGGAGAGGAGCGCCTGAGAGCGCGCGTGACAACGATGGGGGCGCCAAACTAAAGCCCCGCAGAGCGCGCCCTTTGCGCCATCTGGCTAGTAATCCTGAAAACACGCTGTATATTAATAGCTCGCCGTTTGAACGGCAAAGGACGTGTGCTTGCGTGGCTCAGCGGTTAGGCGCCGCGCGCTGCAGAGTGAGAGGTCCCTCGTTCGATGCCGCGCGTCGGAAACAGTTTTCTAAATTATTTTTCTTTGTGGCTTTTATAAATATATAGATACATACACATATACGGGACAGGACGGCGACGCCAATGGCGACGCCGACGGCGAAAACCAGCCGAGAGTGTCCATATAATTGCTACCGCAATAAAAGGGTGGACGCAAGACGAGCACTGGCGGACGCAACACGAGCGCTCGTGTTGTGTCCACCCTTTGCTCAGACCCCGTTATTTCCCGCTTTTTTGCCTCTACCAGATATGGATCGTTACCAACTTCCCAATTTTCAACTCCATTCCTGTAGTAGCTTAAAACCTAACAGGTATGAGCTCAACTGCTGCCATCAATGTTCCGCTCGGAGAGAATCTGCATAGACGGTCCATCCAATTTTATTTGCACATTTCCGTGGCATGAATCACTTTTCGCGTGTTCAAGGCACTTGGTGAACCCATACAGGGAGTGTTGCCATTATGTTTTTCGAAAATACCCCACGTCGCGGTCCAAATACCATAATTTATCCTACACCACTTTTCAATTAAGCTGCATTTTACCCTAGGTATAAAAAAGCGGAACGTAATGATATGCTGTAGACTATATTTCACTGTGCGACATGCTGACGTGTGTGATGGCGTGAAGTCGCTATCGCCTTCAGCGGTTTGAAAATCAGTTGGGAAGATTGAAAGCGAAAGCGTTTCGATATTTGTATAAGTGCGCTGCCTCACAGTTTGAAAAAAAGAACCACAACGCTGATCAACACCTATACGGCTGGCAGTGTAAGCGATATGGTAGCATAACGTCAGGGGAAATGTCGAAGGAGCGTTAAATATTTATACAATAGCAGCCGTGGAAAGCAAACCGGCTCTAGGTAACTACTGAAAGGTTAAAGACGAAATAAGGAAGCATACCTACAGGCTCCACGATCAGCGGCATCACCAATTCCAACGAATTGGCCCACGCCCGGGCGCGAGGACTAGCCTTCCGCGCGGGGGCTTCACGGCCCTGGCTCGTTGGACCACTCCGCCCCGCCCAGGGCCGATTCTCTGGATGGGGGTGCGGCTGATCGAGGGTCGCGGGACGTCCTCGCTACGTACAATGAAGTCACTTCGCACTATCGCTTGGGTCGTAGGGTCTTTCCTCCACCCCATTCGTATCTTACCAGAGGACATGAAATGACGCTCAGATTTCTACAGACAGGGGTTTACCCCCTGCCCAGCTACCGTTTCAATTTATACGGATATATCTCCTAACTGCCCGGACTGTGGGTGTGTGTGCACATTTGAGCACATGATGTGGGACTGCCCCCACATACCCAGAGAACTCAAGGCGCAAATCCTCCCGAGACAGGACTTTTATTCCGCCAGAAAAAGCACGGATCGTCACCGTCAGCTTCGGGCAATCCAAGGGGCCCATGATGCCGCGGGCAGGTACTTTCTGCCTGTTCCAACGTTGGAGCGGCCCGCAGGGGGTGTCGGGGTAAAACGCGGCTCTCCTCCCTCGGTGCTCAATAAAGTTATCTATCTATCTATCTATCTATCTATCTATCTATCTATCTATCTATCTATCTATCTATCTATCTATCTATCTATCTATCTATCTATCTCCTACGAACATTTATGGTGACGTGATTTATTGTTTGAAGCCAGGTCGGGTTGCCGTAAAACGCGTAGATATAAAGCGAGATTCAGTAAAAAAGAAAAAAATGTACATATTGCGGGGAAGCTAAAGAAACAACATCGCATGTTTCATTTGACTCTGGAGATTTCTAACCGGGTGCATGTTTCAGCACTAGTCTGCCTAACGGCTTTGATTTTAGGGACAACGATGGAAAGTTAAACAGGACCGCGATAGAAATAAGACACGACTAAAGGATCGGTGGCGAAAACGTAGCTAGACAGCAAGAAATCAAGAAATTGCAAGAAAAGTAAGTTTAATCTGGGTTACAGCGAAGAAATATGGGTTATGAATTTATGTGTTTTTTATTGGCAGAACAACGGAAAGGACCACCGACATCAAATTTACGCCTGTCAAGATTTTTGAATCCACGAGTTGTTATCGACCCCCTAGCAGCGACTCGCGACCCAAAATGCAACTGAGGGACGAATAACTATCTGTTTTATTGATTTATATCAGTGGTATGTAGCACGATTCAAAACGGCCGGTAAGTCCACCATTTTTTAGCGCTTACAGCGCTTCCGCGCGGTCACCTCCAGAGCGCGCCCCACCTCACCACTTTCCACAGAAAGGAGTGACGTGAGGCTCAGCTAACATTTCGTCAGCTAGGTGCACACATTCAGTCATGTCTTGACACCATCATCGCCGTCGTCGCCGTCAAAAGAGTCGACTAGTGTTGAAGACGACATTCTGGAACTTGGAATCACTGCGATTTACCATTTCGCGAAACATTTTCGCTTCGACCCTTTGCAAAACAGCGATTAAAAAAATGGACGCCGTTCCAAGCAGCAACGAGGAGGTACCCGAGGACGCACACTTGGGCCATTCTCGCTGGGTTGTCTCAATTTATCTATATTAGAGAACTTGAGCGCTCACGGCAATCCGGTATACGCAAAGTGGTCTATGGAATACCGGTATAGCGAATGCACACCAGGGGAGAAACAGAATACGCTAGCTTTCTACTATGACAATCCTGTGCTTGCCAGGTTCTTCTTCGCGCCACCAGATGCCCCCCTCCCCTATCCGGCCTCTCACGCTTATGGCTGCAGTAACCCGCTATTATGGTAGCGCAAGGAAGTCTACAGTCGAACAAAAATTGACTATCAACGCTACGTGCTTGTCAATTGTTAGCGATGATATTCATTTATAGGCTAACCCACATTGATAGCTTGTGGTCCTGTTGACGTGTACTGTACGCTTAATGAAACGACGCACTCATTGCACTTTTACCGCGCTTCCAACAGCACAACTGCACCTCGCAATGGTTCCCCGACATGCTGACTGACGACCACACGTCCAATCATCGCCTGTCTTTTCTTGGTTGTATGTGTCTTGCATTTGCATGAAATCATTCACAGCGGGCAGACGAAGATCAGGCATGAAGAGTGAGAGCGTTTCTAGGTGTTGGCGCCGGTCGGCGCCACGATAAGAACACTCGGATCATCGACGTCATCGCTATTAGCGCATTGTCACTCAGGATGCTGTGCGCGACACCGTAGACGTCACAGTAGTGTCGATGTCGCAGGGTGCCGAATCCCCTTCGAGCTTTCGTACGCTCTTTGCCTTCGAAATAGAATATTTTCCAGGTGACGGACGCTATTCAAATTTCATCAAAAAAGCGCCAGGCCTTGCGCGGAACGCGCAGCTAAGTCACAGCGAAACCTGGAAGAGCGGCCTTTCTACAGCACTTTTTAAACACTCTTGGGGCAACTACTACAAGCGCACTTGCATGGCACCCACTACGCCATAACTAATCATAACTTTTGTGCAGTGGGGAAGCTTTCACTATGCCATTATTCGTCATTCTTTGGAAAAACGCGGTACCCGCTACACACTTGCAACGCATTATGTGCACTTTATTGATGCTGTAGCTGACGACGATGAAGAATCATGCCTCAGACTTTTGTAATGGGTTGGAGCATTGATCGACCCACTCGTTACGCAATCTGCATTGTGTGACGCCTGGTTGTTACTTTACTGTTCTAAAACGCTTGACAACACACGTTAACGAGATTCCTTACCCGAGATGAGGCCTGCATTCTCAAGCAGCGGCGTAGCTCAGTGGTAGAATTCTGGGCTGCCACTGCGAGGGCCCGAGTTCGATTCCCACTCGGTCATAGGTATTTGTATTTCGTTTTAAATGCGAATGCATTTCATACCGGGCTATGTCAGGCATCTGGTGTCCGGCGTTGTCCAGCGTTGTCCGCGGAGGAGGAGGATAGGTTGAGGAGGTAAGCGCCGGCAGGTGTTAGATGTGAAGCATCTTATGGCGAAGCTTAATCCGGTGGTGGTGGCGGGCGGCGTGACCACCCTTACTGCGCATGCGCAAACCCTTTCAAAAAATAAAAAAACCTCCCTCCCTCTCTCCTCTAGGCATCCCTCCCCGCGGCAACCACACCCCTCACTGCGCATGCGCCTCCCCCTCCTCTCTCTCCCCCTGCTACGCTCCCCCCTCTCTCCCTCTCTCTAGGCGTCCCTGCCCGCAGCGTCCACACTCCCACTGCGCATGCGCGCCCCCCTCTCTCTCCTCTCCTACGCTACCCCCTCTCGCCTCGCGACGCCGACACAGGCAGCGTCCATACAGCGAGTTTCTTGGTTGAAAAAAACCGACTGCTCGCGCTGCACAACCGTTCACTGGCCACCCCGTATATATGGCAATGGATCTTGACCTCCAAGGTGGTGCCGGTGGGAGATTTCTCCTGTGCGTTGTTGAACAATAAAAATTCGCAGCGTGCGCGTTAACTAAAAGCGGACTGCGAGTCTGCGTCCAGTCGGAGTCTTTTTGTCTCTCATTGCACATTAGCAGCGATTGGCATGTTCCAGTAGGAAACAACGCTCCATCGCTGCACATGCTTTACGCATCCCCAGTTTTAAATGCGAATGCATTTGAAGTGCGTGAGGGCGCTCGCATCGCGGGGCTCGGTGGAGCTATATATGAAAAAAGAAAAAAAGAATTAAAAAAAAGAAAAAAAAATAAATAAATAAAGAAAAAAAGAAAAAAAAGAAAGAAAAAGAAAAAAAAAACAGGCGCTGCGCCGTGCTCCCGACCGGGCTGCAGAAATTAGGCGGCGTTTCCTTCTTCGAACCACAACCACCATATATAAATGGAGTGAAAGCGCGCGCGAAATGCATTCGCATTTTCCTCACGATTCCCTTCGGGGAGGTGGGGGCATTTTTTTTCTCTGATTTCGTGCGATAGTGGTTACGGACACCGGCGGCGGCGGACACATCTCAGCTTGAAATTTTATGTCAGTGCCCCTTTAATTCAACTAGACAAGCTTAGGCCGAGACGCAATAATAATAATAATAATAATAATAATAATAATAATAATAATAATAATAATAATAATAATAACAATAATAGAAAAACTCGCGTGGTCCCTTATGAATTCGCCTAAGATGTCGCGAGGGCAAAAACCTTCTCCTTTTTCTTGTTAGTCGATTGATTTCCACGTCCCCGGAACCTTTCTTCACCTAGCATGGTCTTGCACTCCCTCCGAGGCTTGAGGCATTGGAAGCTATATGATCTTCACGTGCCTCCTGCATCGGCCCACCTATGTCTGAGTGACGATGTCATCATTTCATGTCATATTATGCGACGTCACCATATGACTTCATGATGACGTCAAGAGCTCTCCCTATCTGCCACCTCACGATGACGTCATGATGTGAGGTCGTTACATGATGATGGCTTTTTGCATTGGTCGCGTTGACACAGAGAATCACTTCTAAAATTTGGTGAAACATCTAAGGCTGTCGCCTTAGTAACTGCAACTGGTCCCGGTCTCCAAATTCAATAGTCTCTCCACGAACCGACCAAATGGGAGACGAGGAGAGAGAAAAAGACCATCAATGGTTTTTCTCTCTCCCATCAACAATGCTTACACAGTGATGTGTGACGTATTATATTTCGTCTCTGCCTTATGGTGGTGGCGTGTGAATTAAAACAGTACTAATTTTATTGGAAGAAATATTTAGCATTTCATTTGGTTACGAATGTCACCCTCAGTCATGCCGCGTCAGTCTTCTGCATTTTGCGCTGAGGGATGACGAGTAAAAATTTTAAATTACCCTACGTCTGTTAGAAAATTGTATTACTGCCCTACTACCACTCGCTGCCCGAAAAATTCTGAAAATACCCTAGAAGTAGCTTCATAACCTTACGGTTGACAACACTGCTGCAGGCTCGACTTTGCACATGAATTCGGCAGGCTCAATACTTTTTTGAAGTTTTTTCTTGCTTTGTTGTTCTCGCAGTGCTCGTTCTTTAGTCATAACTACAGTATGCGCGTCATCAAACATGTCAAAGAGAACTTGAAAGCCCCATTTCGACCCCTAACGAGTGCCCGAGTGTGCCGCGCAGCACCGCCGTATGTGCCGCATGAAGTGGGCCAGTGGGCCAGTGTCCCAGTGCTTATCGTCACAGTGGTCCACTATTCATGTATGACACTACGAGACCGCAACTGGATCTGCCAATATGGATTACATACGTACACTAAAATGTCCCACGTGAACAAGCTTTTCGATGTCATGCCCACTTTCACGAGCCCACTTTCATATATTGGGTACCATCGCCGTATTGCGACGCGCGTTTCTTGTTCCAACTTTGCTGTATTTGGTTTACGCCCACAAAGCCTGTTAGGAATGATCGGAGCAGACCGCGCCTCAGTGTTCGAGAAGCGTCACGATTGCAGTAGACCATTTTGTTAAGACTGCGCGTAAGACGCGAACACTCAAGATTATTTCAGAGCTTGAGCGACCACCAGTGATAAGAATGGAGAGTTCGACGCGTGATGTATAAAAGACGGCGCGTCCCAACGGTGATCAGTTTTTCGACGACGGACTCTATGTGCACCGTTATCATTGTGCAGCGTGCATTGAATGCTGTCGTATAAGTTTCTGTTCGAGGCCACAAATTCGGCCAAATAGAGCGTTTCACCTTGAAGACGCCGACTGCTCCTTTCGTCAACGTCACAACCATATGACATTACAATAAGTTCATGTAACACCCACACTTGTGGAACAGCAGTATATCTGAACCTAATGAGTTTTTTGTGTCAGTAGCACAAATCAAACATGTAAAGGATAGACTTCCTAGAAAGAGAGATCGAATAAAGGTAGAAGAAAGGCAGGGAGGTTAACCTGGGCTGAGCCCGGTAGGCTACCCTGCACGGGGAAAGGGGGGGAGAGGGAAGAAAAGTTACAGAGGAGGAGAGAAAAGTAACTGAGTCGACGCAACAGTTCTACGTTTGACTTCACAAACGACGAATCAGTCCGGTGTCCTTGAGAAACCACAAAAGCGCTTTCGTTGCCTTTCGGAGCTGTGATGGGTAGCCCCATGGTCCCAATACCTTCTCGACTGTGAAAGCGCTTCCGTCCAGTTCATGTAGCGCAGCGCGGAGGAGAAGCCTCTCGTTTGCGCATGTCGGGCAGCAATTCTTTCAACTCTTTCGCAATGATGGAAAAAATTATGACCGGCAGATCCCACGCATTGTGCGAATTGATTTAATGCTGTCGTGATCGGGACTGCAATCCTCGAAAGGAGGAAGGGCAACGAACGGCAACAAGGGTGCAGGGGCAATCCACGGCGTGTCGCCGGCGCGGGAATCACGCGGAACAAGCTTACCCAGGCGTTCCTTGCACATGCTGCTGCAACACTGCCGCCACCTGACCGGCTGTCCCCTCCTTGGGAGCTCCTTGCAATTCAGCGCAACAGGGCGAGCCAAGCCCACGCAGCCGACACGTGTTCAGCGGGCATCCCCCGTGCTGCCTCGACGCCGATTGGGCTGTGCCGTACCGGTTCTTGCCCTCTTGCAATCGACCACAACCTAATGGAGGAGGGAGCGAGCACTGATGACCAGGGGAGATGGCCCGGAGTGAGCAGTCGACATTTGGAAGATAAATATGTAAACATCCTCACTTGTACATATTTGTAAATACAGTTGTTGTTCTTGTCAACTCAAGCGTCCTGAATGTCGGGCCCCAAGCTCTATGGTCGCCCGTCCCTTCGTGGTGGCATCAACGTCCACGAACCCGGTCCCCCAGTCACAACAGTGGTGGCAGCGGTGGGATGATCTGCGCGGGAACTCGACTCCGCCTTGGTGAGTGCACGACCTTTTCTCCTTGAGAGTTACCAGGCTTAACGTAGTTCTTCATGGTAACAAAGGTGTTGGAAGCGTGTTCGCGGGAACCTTGCTTCAACACATTTCCTCGAGAAAGTTGTCGGCAAAAGAGTAGCAGCCATGACTTGGAGAGAGTTGCGCAGATCGGACCTAGACGCGATATGCGGGGAATGCGGGATTGATTGGGGGAAACGCCTACCGAAGACGGAATTCATCGAGGCAGTAGAGGCAAGCAGCAGAGATGACGAGAGATCGTGGAGTAGTGGGAGGATATTCAGGGCAAGAGGAAACGAGAGAAGCAAAAAAAAAATCACAGCATATCCGCGGAGTGAATGATGATGAGTGGGCGAAGCTCCGGAGGTACATCATCAAAGACGTGATGGTGGTTGGTTGCATGTGGTAAAGAAGTAGGGAAGCACCCATTATGCGAACCAGAACACTGTAGTAATATGAAGGCCGTCAACCCTAACACAGTCATCAGAGTCATGGCCGAGAGCGCATAGAGGCTGCTTAGCAATGGCTACGCAGGTGGTGTCTGTCGCCCAGGTTGACCCCATTCCTTGAGTCATGGCCGAGAGCATAGAGAGGCTGCTTAGCAATGGCTAGGCAGGTGGTGTCTGTCGCCCAGATTGACCCCATTCCTTAATCTTGCTTGCATGTGTTGGGAGGGGGTTTAGTCCGTCCCTCCTTCCCACACCACCACAGCGCATGCGCGTCCCCTCCCCGTCTCTCTCCTACGCCCACCCCCTTTCTCTCCTCTAGGAATCCTCTACGGAGCGGCCCCCGCGTCTCCTCCCCTATGCTATCCTACGCTCACCCTCTTCCTCTACTCTAGGAATCATCTACTCTAAGGAGCGGCGCCCACATCCCCACAGCGTATGCGCATCCTCTCCCCCTCTCTCCTCTAAAAATCCTCTGCTCCACGGAGCGGCTTCCGCGTCCCACACCCCCACAGGGCATGCACGTCCCCTCCCCCTCTCTCTCCTCTTCTACGGTCCCCCCGTCCTTTCCTCTAGGAATCCTCTACGGAGCGGCGCGCACGACAGGTAGTGTGACAGCTGCATACTCCGCTGGGGGGCGCAACGGTAGTTCCGCGGTATGAAAATGACGGAGCGCGCGCGCCGCATTCTCTCTGCTGTGCAGCGCCGCGATGAGCGCCCGGACCACTGCCGTGAAGTGAGAGCGGCGACGTTCCTCCCGCTCACGCTAATTATCTCCCCGATGCTTCGCATCCACACATGGTTCCCTTTAGCGGGAGATGGGGAATTTTTTACTGTCCGTGTTTTTTATCGATGGTATCCGGCATGATATCCAGTTCGCTGTCCTGACCCACTGCTCTCACCAACAAATTTTAGTATGGGATTTCCTGTCTTCTGCTTCCGCGGCTATTTGTCGTAGACAACGCGTCGTCCACCTCGCTGACACCGACTACATGCTCGACGACGACACCCACAAGCCACTTCATCTGATTGCTGTGGAAGATCCTGAATTACCACCGCGTAAACAGCAAATTGTGGCTAGAACCTCTAAAGACATCGACCATGGCGATGTCTTGGTCTCATCATCATTTAGTTGCGTAGGGAAAGACATTGTTCTCGCGTCCGGCGTGGTTCGTTTTTCGCGAATGGCTCTGCATTTCTCACTGCCGTGAATCCAACATCAGAGAAAGTTCTACTGGCACAGAGCACCACGGTGGCCTGCCTTACCCATCCCGAGTCTGCGTGTGTTCCGCCTTTACTGCAGCCGTCAGCAACGACTTCACAGCTTCACAGGCGCAACAGCTGCTTGCTTTGTTAAAGAAACACGCAAGTTCTTTGGATGTTTACTCGTCGACGTTGGGACGCACTACCACTACAACGTATCGAATCCAGACAGTCGCAACATCAATTCTACACCGCTGGCCCTACCGCGTGTCTCTTGCTCATAGAAAAATTATAGAAAAAAACGTAGCTGACATGCTCAAACGGGAGGTAATTCGCCCCTCAGCTAGCCCTTGGTCGTCTCCCGTTGTTTTGCTTTGCGCTTTTCCGTCGATTATCGGGCGCTCAATAAGATTACTCGCAAGGACGTGTACGCCATGTCACGCACTGGCGACGCCCTTGACACCATATATATATATATATATATATATATATATATATATATATATCACCGATGCGCTACTCCTCACTCCTCTTCGCTTCTTCGACCAGTTACGACTCCGGGCCACCGCCTGAAAAAATAAGGAGAGCAGCTTTGCGAGGGACAGTTGGATCTTTCGGGCTAAGTCAAACACCTCCGCAGCGGCCCTTAATTGTAATCTTAGTATGTATTGAAGGTGTATGGACTGAAGCATTGGTATATACAGGTGCAGTGCTTTCCGTCATTAGTACTGAACTGCGTTCTCGTTTGCGCAAAGGTAAGAACACCGTATACTGGACCACCTCTTCGGTGTGCCCATGCAGTTCTTGTGCGGCCCGTTGGTGTGTGCACAGCGAGAACTTTTATCGATGGCATACTTCATCACATTCCGTTTCTCATGCTGTCGTCATGTACCCACGCACTTATTTAAAGATTGGACTTTCTGCAGCGGCGGCCGTGCTATCTTGCCATTAGCCTCGTTCATATGACGAAAACGGAATTTTCATCTGATGACGATGCTAGCCAGCTGCATTCCGTCACGGCGACTGATTGTCCCATTCCACCTGGCAACGAGAATGTCCGTATATTGACGTCCGATACCAATATTAATGGTGATGTATTTCTCGCTCCATGCGATCGCTGGATATCCGGTAGGATCGTTATTGCGCCTAGCTTGGTCAGGTTTCATGACAGCAGAGCGTTGGTGACTGCACGTAACCCTACATCTTCGCCACTTGCTCTGCCCCAAGGTACCCCGTTGGCCTGCTTTGCTGACACCGAACCTCTTGCCCTAAGCCCCCTTATACAGATGCACCACTGTCGCCTACTGCTAACGATGACCATGCGATGACCACAGCTTTAACTACCACCATCAATCCTGATCTCCCTGCGGCGCAAAAGGAAGATTTCTTGGCACTACGAAAACACACTGCTTCTTTTGACGTCCATTCCAGACTTCTCGGGCTAACGTCCGTCGCAGTGCACCGCATCGATATAGAGGGCAATACAATAGTACGCCGCGGACCATACCGCGTGTCTTCCGCCGAGCGCAAAATCATCGAGGACAATGTAACTGGCATGCTGAAACGCGACATCATTCGGCCATCACCAAGTTCTTGGACGTCGCCTGTTGTGCTTGTCCGGAAGAAGGACGGGTCAGCATGAGTTTTCGTCATTTATTGAGCACTAGTGAAGATCACGAGCAAAGATCTCCATCCGATGCCACGAATTGACGGTGCCCTTGACTACCTCCAGGGCGCTGAATATTTCTCAAGCCTCGATCTCGGCTCAGGGTATCCGCAAATATCTATGCACGAAGCGGACAAGCACAACACGGATTTTTTCAATACCCGATGGCCTCTACAATTTCAATGTTATGCCCATCGGTTTATGCAATGCTCCGGCAACGTTTGAGCATAGGATAGGCACAGTTATTCGTGGCCATATGACGAAAACCTGTTTATGTTATAAGGATGACATCATCATTTTTTTCTTCCACGTTCCGGCAGCATCTTGAGCGGCTAGACGAAGGTATGACCATGCATTTCTAACGCTGGGCTGCAATTGAATTTAAAAAAACCGGCAGATCCGGCAGAATCATGCTGTACATAATATGCATGTCATTATTTACATGATAGGACCTGTCATTTGTGTTCGTCAAACAGTCACGTCGCGCAATACAAATTTTGGTGTATATCAATCTAGCGAACTGGACGCAAGCGCACCACGAGCGTGACATGTAAGTGGCATCGTAGATGACATGCATGCCAAGATTTACATGTTACCACCTGCCACTTATGTTCGCTTAATTTTTTTACCTCGAATCACAGCGAGACGCGAGACCAATCTGCCTCCATTTCGCATGCGTTCGTATTCTCGCGCTCTGCGCATCGTGCAGAACGCCATCCGCGTTCCAGCGTTTAAATTGACGGACAATTTGTCAATTCCAAAGTGTGTTACTCGAACGCCTGTGCCCACTGAGACGGGGTCGGTCAGAATGAAACGTGATGCGCGGTCTCCCTCCTTGCCATGATTAGAGACGCTGGGCAATGCGACGTTACGCAAGCAAAGCGCGAGCGCTGTAGAGCCCAACGCGACCGGCGTCCGTTTGCGCGCCCCGGCGCCCACCTGGCACTGTGCTAGGGCACGGCTGGAGGCACGGACGGACGGACGGGCGGACGCGAGCATGATACATTAAAGGCTTTCACCTTAAAATTTGGTGTATATCAGGCTGGCGAAACGGCCACAAGAGTGTCATGAGCGTGGCATGCGTCATGTTGCACATGGCATGTCATGATTTGCATATTACCACTTGTCATTTATCCTTGTCATACAATCACGTCGCTGAATACCATATTTGGTGTATATCAAGCTAGCGAAACGGCCACGGGTGTACCATGAGTGTGGCATGCAAGTCATGTTGCGCATGACATGTCATGGTTTCCATATTAAAACGTCATTTATGCCCGTCATACAGTCACGTCCCTAAATACGATGTTTGTTGCATATCAAGCTAGCGAAACGGCCACGAGAGTGTCATGAGCGTGCCATGCAAGTCATGTTACACATGACATGTCACGATTTTCGTATTACCACTTGGCAATTATGTTCGTCATACAGTCACGTCAGTCAATACCAAATTTGGTGTATATCAAGCTAGCGAAACGGCCGTCAGGGCGCCATGAGCGTGGCATGTATATCATGTTGTATATGACGTGCTGGTCATGATTTTCATATTACCACCTGTCATTTATGCTAGTCATACAGTCACGTACCTCAATACCAAACTTGGTGTATATCGAGCTAGCGAAACGGCCACGAGTGTCATGAGCCTGGCATGCAAGTCATGTTGCACATGACATGTCATGATTTCCATATTACCACTTGGCATTTATGTTCGTCATACAGTCACGTCACGCAATAACAAATTTGGTGTATATCAAGCTAGCGAAACGGCCGTCAGCGCGCCATGAGCGTGGCATGTAAATCATGTTGTACATGACATGTACGTCATTATTTGCATATCACCACCTGTCATTTATGTTCGTCATACAGTCACGTCGCTCAATCCCAAATTTGGTGTATATCAAGCTAACGAAACGGCCGCGAGCGCGCCATGAGCGTGGCATGTAAATCATACTTTTCATGACAAGTTATTGATGATTTTCATGATATGAAAAGCCATTTATGTTCGTCATACAGTCATGTTATGCCATACCAAATTTGGTATAAATCCCATCAACGATACGGCCAGGAGAGCACAAAGTCGTAGGCGGCTAGATAGATAGATAGATACGCTCAAAGTCGCCGAAGTTCGCTAAGAAATGCTTCGCATTTAAAAATGTCATTTAGCCAGAAAGAACATCATAGTGTTGGGCCACCTAGTCAGTAAAGATGGCGTTCGACGAGATCCTGACAAGGTGACTGCTGTGACACGCTTTCCTCGTCCTGTAAATCAAAAGCAATGACGAAGTTTTCTGGGCCTTGCGTCTTATTTTCGCCGCTTGATTCGCGACTTCGCCTCCATCGCGTCGCCACTACAAAAGCTGCTGACATCGGGAACAGCCTTCGCTTCGACAAATGATTGCGACATCGCTTTTGACACCCTCAAGGCAGCCCTGACATCTGACCCCGTCTTCTGTCACTTCGACGAGCATGCCCCTACCTGTCTGCACACCGGCGCTAGCGGCCATGGCATCGGTGCCGTGCTCGTACGGCGTGATACAAATGGTCGGGAAAGAGTCTTCGCCTACGCCAGCCGCGCACTCACGAATCCTGAACGAAACTACTCGATTACAGAGCAAGAATACCTGGCTATAATTTGGCCTGTACAGAAATTCCGCCCATATCTTTACGGACGCCATTTTAGCGTATTAACGGACCACCACGCGTTGCGCTGGTTCTCATCGCTAAAGAATTCGTCCGGACGCAGGTCCGGACGAATTCTTTAGCAGGTCCATGAGGCCTTCAAGACGACCCATCAGTTGGCCACTTGGGTTTACACAAAACATACAGCCGCATTAGCAGCCGCTTCTTCTGGCCTGGCCTCTCCACCTCTCTTGCAAAATACGTCTCTTCTTGCGAACTATGCCAACGGCGCAAGCGACCGACTTCACCTCCTGCTGGCTTGTTATAACCAATCCCATGTCCCGAGGAACATTTTGCAGTTGTTGGAATATACCTAGTCGGACCTCTTCCCAAAACGCCTGCAGGATATCGATGGATCAAGACAGTGGCGGACCACCTCACGCGGTACGCAGAGACCGCCCCTCTACGCTCTAGTTCTGCCTCTGACGTGGCTACCTTCTTTCTCGAAGCCATTGTCTTGCGTCACGGTGCGCCCCGCGTTCTCTTAAGCGTTCGCGAAAAAGCTTTCCTATCCACAATATTTGAAGAAACGCTTAAAAATTGCGGCACAGTTCACAAGACCACATCAGCATACCACCCTCAGACCGATGGCATCACAGAGCGATTCCACCGCACAATAATTGAAAAGATATCTATTTATACTGGGCCAGCTCACGACAACTGCGACAAAAATTTTACCATTTGTGGCGTTCGCTCATAACAGCGCCGTTCAACGCACTACTGGGTACTCACCCTTCTACCTTGTTCACGGCCGTTCAGCAACATTCAAGATCGACGATTCCTTCTTGGGCAGTCCGACGGACAGTTCTACGACTACACCCGAACAGTCAGTCTCGACACTTCAAAATGTCGGTAAAACGCTCGACTTAGTACCGAAGCCAGTCGACACGATCGCAAGTAGCGGTACGACATCTCTCATCGTGACGTCTCTTTCCATCCCTGGCGACGAAATGCTCCTACGGATGCCTACTCGTGATCCCGGATTGTGTGAAACGTTCCAATCGCGATTCTTTGGACCCTACATAATTAACTGACGAACATCCCCTGTTAATTATCGTATCACTCCTGTTGACGTTGCTCCCGACCATCGCTGCCGTGGTTCGGAGATAGTCGAAGTTTCGCGTCCAAAGCCCTTCGTTCGACGTGTCACCCCACTCTAAGTCGCGGCCAGGCTGGCCGCTTCGTCGCGCGGGGGAAATTAGTGTGAGCACTATTCATACTTTTCATCTTCTCACCTGTAAATACTCATCATCACCGCTTGGGTCTGAGCAGGAGGGCTTTTGGCTCGAGGGCGAGTAAAGAATTGTGTTGAGGCCTGCAGGTTGTCTCAGAACATGTATATATATATATATATATATATATATATATATATATATATATATATATATATATATATATATATATATATATATATATATATATATATATATGGGTGTTACCAGATAAGAACGTCGGTGCATGTCCGCCGACCCCCTTTAATTTCGCCGAAAAAAATATATTTTGTTTTCCGAGTCCCCAGGACTACAAAACCACTTTTCGTTTCGCGAGAAAAAATTTCACCTTCTTTAAAAAAATTCACAAGTCTCCACTGAGCCGCCACCGCCTCTTTCGAATTTCGCGAAAAAACGGGATTTCGATGAGACGCTATAAAAACACTTTTGTAGCTGTAGGTCCGAAACTTTTTCTCCACATACTAGGAATACTTTGTGTTGAGAAAAAATTATTACTTTGCAGTTTTTATGTTGTTCTGTTAAGAAAAAAAATCGCAAAATCGGCACAAAGCTCAATAATGCTCACATTTAAGATTTTTTCCTCCGCAAGTATAAACGCCAGACTTCTGAAAGTTTTTAAAAACATTGTCATATGCTTGGTGAAAAAGTGTGCTGAACGAAATACCTCAGAGTGGCTTCAAACGTTAACCAGAAATGTTCAACTGAGGACACATGTCTTTCAAAATGCAATATTTTGAAGATCATTTAAAAAAAAACACCATCTTCGATTTTTTTTAAACTCCGCAGAATGAAAGCCAAGCACGTGCTATAACTTAATCTGTAAAAACATGTTGCATTATTTTTTGTGAGGGTCGGAACTACGAAGCACGAAAAGTGGCCAATTTGACGTATAGTGAGTAACGACAACATTCAGCGAGCATGGAGCAATAGTTGCCATTAGCGTTATTTTCAGGTCCTGAATGTCATCTGTTGTGCTCGTGGGACAACAGCTTGACAGATAAAACCAAAGAGTTGCCTTAAAATGCAAATTTGTTCATTTGCGTGCGTGCACGCGTCGCAGTTTTGGTCCTGGCGTAAGGACTAACCGCAAGATTTCTAGAAATGTAGTCAAGTCCAGCTCGCGGAAGGAACTGTTTATTTACCCCTATTGTATACACAGGGAGTCATAGCCACAAGTCATACTCAGAAAAGTTAGACAGTCACAAACGTCACTGAAGCACTTGTGCGCGTATCTTGCTCCTGGTAAAGCAACCTTGTGCACACAACCCATTTCGGCCTCAAGGAGGAGAACTTCTTGAGCTCGATCCCTGTGTCAGGGTGAGCCGCTGTAGACGAAATGTTTCCCGAATGGAATTGCAATGAAATCTTTCTTGTTTGGGCTTTGTTGGGTGGAGTTGAGCTCATCGTCAGTATAGTATTTCATTGCTGCCTGTATGTTTTCTGGCTTCAGCTTCGATCTGGTGTAGAGTTTCGGATTTGACCACACCCGGGTGTCTGTATTTTCTGCATTTCCGAGTGAGGTGCTGAGTTGCAGATGGAATCATTTCTTGAATCTCTTGATGAGAAAGGTTCACAGGGAGCAATGTCAGGCGGCGGTAGCGTTCATAGTATGATTCGCAGGTATCGAATGTGTGCTTTAGGTTGCGCAGCCACTCGCGACACGTGTTGCAGGTTTCCGCTGAAGGACCAGGTTCCTCTGTAGTGCCGTGCGCTACTGTAAGGACAGCAGAAATTGTCCTAGGGACAACGCCCTGGATCTCCGCTCTCTTGCGCTTGGCGTAAGACACTCGGCAATGTGCTTTCACTTTCGCCGGAATTTTCAGGGTTGTCACGTCGGTTGTCTTAACGAGTACGTTTAGCTATTCGACAACAATGTGTTCGGGAACAAAATTTGCGTCAGACAGATGCATCTGGAGACTCTACGGCGATCTGTTTCAAGCGGTTGAAACAGCTCTGGCACAAAATGTCGGTTTCTCTGATGGATGAGGCTTTTTTCTGGCATGCGCTTCCTAGTAAGGCGACATTCAAATCTTTCACACATCAAAAGTTCCGCTTGTAGGCAATCTTCTTCGTATGCCTCTTTGGGTAGTCCGCGCAAAACGCTCGCTCTGAGCTCCACAACGTGGCCATCAATATCAGGGAGTGTAATACGCGCACGCGTACTCATGTTCGTTCACCAGCAGAGGACTGCCGGGTTATCGAGGACGATCGGAAGTGAAAGCCGACGTTCTCTTATTACTTCGACCTTTCTTAGGCGAGTTGAGCTGTTTCTTGTTTATGTTCTTTCTTTTTTTTTTAGGGAGCGGGTGAGCGCAGTCGTGCTGAAGAAGCGCCGCTTGTGCCGACACGCACCGTCTGCGTTATCACATTACCGACGTGCCATGGGAAGCGATAAATATCAAGCGGTGGATCCTCTCCAGCCACCTCCTTTATGAGGCGTACGCAGGCTCACATGCGCGAAAAATTTTTGAAAGCGATTCCTGCGAAGAGTGCGACTCATTATCGCGGCATGCTCAGTGGCTGGGACCCGTGTAGAAGTTTTTTGTGACTTGCGTAAAAAAAAATGTAGTAATAATTTCCTCTTCAAAAGCAACTGTTCCTGTTTTATTCCTGACAATCGGTCAATCCACAGAAGACATTCGCGACCTAAAAATAACGATAATTGCAACTATTGCTTCGTGATCGCTCAATGTTGTGGTTACTTACTATACGTCAATTTGGCCACATTTCGTGCTTCGTAGTTCCGACCTCACAAAAATAATGCAACATGTTTTTGCAGATTAAGTTAGAACACGTGTTTGTCTTTAATTCTGGAGAGTTTAAAGAAAATCGAAGATGGTGTTTTTTTTTTAAATGATCTTCAAAATATTGCATTTTGACAGACATGTCCTCAGTTGAACATTTCTGGTTAACGTTTGAAGCCACTCTCAGGTATTTCGTTCAGCACACTTGTTCACCAAACATAGGGCAATGCTTTTAGAAACTTTAGGAAGTCTGGCGGTAATACTTGCGGAGGAAAAAAATCTTAAATGTGAGCATTATTGAACTTTGTGTCGATTTTGCGATTTTTTTTCTTAATATAAAAACATCAAAACTACAAAGTAATATTTTTTCTCAACACAAACTATCCGTAGTATGTGGAGAAAATTTTTTCGGACCTACAGCTACAATAGTGTTTTTGTAGCGTCTCATCGAAATCCCATTTTTCGCGAAATTCGAAAGAGGCGGTGGCGGCTCAGTGGAGACTTGCGAATTTTTTTAAAGAAGGTGAAATTTTTTCTCGCGAAACCAAAAGTGGTTTTGTGGTCATGGGGACTTGGAAAACAAAATATATTTTTTTCGGCGAAATCAAAGGGGGTCGGCGGACATGCACCGACGTTCTTATCTGAACACACCCTTATATATATATGTGTGTGTGTATTGTTAAGGTGTTTATTAGCCGGTACTCAGCGATAACGAAGAAGTTGGCATTCGGTCGCGCGGCGGGTGCAGCACAATAATAAAAAAATCTGTTTGAAAACTCAACGCTGTCAGGGCTGGATCTTTCTCGTGTTAGCTCCGACAGTTAATGGTGACCCGCATATACTGCATCACGACCTCTGGATCAAAGCACACACCTTGTGCGCAATTCATTCTTTGATGAAAAACACTTTTTCGCTAATAATAACTGCTACCTCCACCATAGTGTCGCGCATGTCTTTTAAAATAACGAAATATCTAGTTTCGCTCTTTGGCAGTAACAGTTTAGTTTGCTTCCTTTCTACAGCAATGGCGACAAAAGTAATCCAAATTGTTAAGCGCGCATCAGCAAAATCTCAGGCTATTGGCTTCAAGATCAAGCAGAGTCAGTACCTAGCGGCGAGCGGACGAAACCCCGTAGTGTGGATGGCTCCTTGAGTCGTCTGCTGGCCAGAACGTGTTTGCATGTGTGAGAATGTGATGGACGTCTTCAGAAGGTGGCTTATTCCGTTCTATAAGCCCCAGTATCAAATGCTTGTACGGAAGCCTACTCGATGTACTCAAGCTTTTCGCCTTCCGAAGCTTTTTTTGCACTGTGATAAGTGAGTGCATGCACATGTTGGTTTGGCGCTAGATGTGATCGTCGTACAGTCCATTCTCCAAGATCACTTCACTGTGGGTGCCAAATTTGTCGTGGAACCACGTCACATGGTGTATTTGGCGTCGTCCTAAACAAAAGAAGTACTAAATGTCGAGGTACTACCGCAAAGCATGAACTAGCGTCTGCAAAATCCGGTTAGAATTACAAAAAGGAAAAAAAAAATGCGGATGTGTAAATGGCGAGCAGAAAAGCAGAGTGAACAAATTTCTACTACAACTCATTACGCATTAGTACAGGGTTTGTCTTTTTTTTTGCTGCTCGAACAAGACGTAAATTATTGGTTCAGTCGCGCGACACCAACGCTACTGTAGTAAAGGCAAAACCCAAGCTAAACACGTACAAATCAAACAGGAAAAAACATCAGGCACACTGCGAAAACACTCAACTGTCGCCGAAGGCCAGCACACCATTCATTGGTAGATTGTGCTTATCTCACGCGTATAGGAACGTGAGGGAGGGTTCGCGCATTATTCTGGCAATGGAAGGCTTATGTACCACCATTACGCTGCCATCACCGCACTTTGTTTGCCGACAAACGGCTCAAACCGCTCAACGAAGCGCCGCTGTGTGCATTTGTATACGCGTCGCCAACTGTCTATTCACACTACCGGCGCGACGGTGCTGCCCCCTATAGGTCGATCCCGCCGCCAATATCTGGTTTCACTATCAGACAAATTATACCGAGGTGTGATGGTGTGTGCATGTGCGTAGCCAGCTGTGGTATGATATTTCTCTACAAAAGCTTCGCAAAACATATTTCTCTGTTTATTTTATATACCTGAAACTGAATGATATTTCAAGCACTTCGGGTCACCAGCAAACAGGTAGCACACTTTTCGACGACACCCTATCTTCACCTTTTTATGAAAGGATGCACAAGAATGCAGAACGTGTTGTCTTTCAGAATGTGGCGTTTCGTGACGAGGAATATAAAGGAAGGATGCCCAAGGCAACAGGTACCCGAAGCACTAGACATTGTTTCGGAGGAAGTTCCTTCATGTCTCAATCGTGAATATCGATAGCTGTAACAAAATGCAAGCAATATGAAGGGAGGGGAGGCACTTCTGGAAAATCATCCTCATTTCTTATTTTGTATTGATTTGGCCCTATCACATGAACTGCAACAAGATCAGGCGTAGTTACGTGTAGGGGCCGCACTAAGCGTTGAGAGTCGAGGCTTTTGGTACCTTTAATTGTAATAGGGGCAGTGTTAGACGACGAGAAGAAAACAGATAAACGTAGGCGCAGTGTGTTCTTGTCCCGTCGCTTAATACTTCTGCCTATTAACAGGGTAGGGCTACTTAACTGGACCTTGGTGAAACACCATTGGTAGTAAGTTGTTTCAGAATGAGGCAGTTGTTTTTGAAAGACGCGCGGTGGACAGTTAACATTGTTTCTGTATGCGCTACACGTCACTGAATTTGAAGAGAGGCTCAGATGCATGAATCGTAATCAGCAATAAGAGTTTTGCTGTATTTCCACATTTGTGAATTGCAAGCTCCATAATTTAACTCGCATTTCACCTATGTCCAGCAATTTTGCAACATTTTGTTTTCACTGGCTCGAAAATAATCGAACATCACACACTATCGAATAAAGCCGGAAACGGCTCGAAAGATGAGCAACAGAAATAGGTTGTCTTGCGTAAGAATACGGTGGCACGTAGGCAGTAATACGCATGTTGTATATTTGATTATTTTCGTTGCCTGTATGCTCTTCCCCCCTTGGCAACCATATAGTATGCGCTGTGCTGTGCAAATAGCGAGAGTTTCTCGTACACATTATAACAATATCACTTGCCATATATGTTGTCGCGGAATGGCAGGCGCCTCAAACACGCGACTGCA